>JAWWLR010000128.1:21001985-21013583 GCA_035041075.1 Acraspis erinacei
GAATTCTCTTTTGTTAAAGCTCCTTCGGCTTTAACGAACACATTCTCATCACGTATCTCGTGCTTCGCACTCGAATTAGACCCTCAAATTGTATGCCATTTCTATAAATCTATATTATTATAATGCATAACATGAATTGGTATTAAAACAGACGTAGTTTAATTGTCTCGTTTAAAGCAACGCGCATTCTTAAGAAAAACATTTTGTTCTTGAAAAAATGTAATTTTTTTATTTCCAATTATTTCTTATTCTGTCAAAATTTGAATTTTCGTTTTTTCAAGAAAAGTAAAATAGCTGTTAATATAATCTTATAGGGGATTCAAATATCAACGTTTTTATTCTCTTGTCTTTTTTTCATATCGTGCGTAATTTGGTTTAAAATGTTCCTTTTAGTGTGTTTTCTGAAATGTTTGGAAATGATATAACTCTTGTAATTTTTGGTCTTGTGAAAAAAGGCATTATGATAAATTGTTTGTATTTTTGAATATTATGAATATCCGTACGGAGAATTTTTGAATTAAAAAAAACTGGTCTCAAAAATATCCAAAATGTGCTGACTTTTTGAATTTGTATGAAAAATGGCTGGCTACCAAACTTGACCTTTAGTTTAGGGCAATAAAAGAGTGTACCAAAGCCAATCACACAGATATACATACATTAGTACATACATACAGTCAGACACACTCGTAAAAAACTTGTTTTTCAGATTCAGGGGGTCTCAAAAGGTGGATATTTGACAAAAATTAGAAAGATAACATTTTATTGAACTTCTCTGATGAGAATGTAAAAATGAATTAATTTGTCACGAATTATTTTTTGATAGTCCTATTTATGGTTCGAATCGTAAAAATAGCATTAAAACATACAAAAACTAAATTTTTTGAAAGCCTCCACACGAAACGAAAACAAAATTAGAAAACAAAAGTTGTAACGAGAATGTGCCCACGCAGCGGGCAGATTTTTTTTTGACTGTTAATGACGTTTATTTGTAGATCTTTTTCAAATGCACAATTTTTTTCTAATAATCTTTTACCGTATTTTTTATAGTTTGACAAAAAATTATAGGGCATAATTTTATAGGGTATTCAAAAAGCAACATTTTTCTTCTCTTGACTTTTTTCATATCGTGCGTTATTTGGCTAAAAATGTTCATTTTCGTGTGTTTTTTGGAATATTGTAAATGCTATAACTCGTGGAAACAGGCAGACATGCAGACAGACCCATTCGTAAAAATCTGTTTTTCGGATTCAGGGGGTCTCAAAACGTGGACATTTGACAAAAAACGGGGGAGAGGGCGGGGAGAGGGGGTCAAATTTTACACAAATATAATACCTTCTCTGATGAGAATTTAAAAATCCAATTAACTGTTAATAAAAGTCAATAAAAATTAATGAAAAATTGATTAAATTTTTTTCGAATTAAAAATCCGAACGTTAGCACTAGCCTTTTGCTTAACCCATATCAACTTTAATCCGAAATGTGACCTCGAACAACTATGAACTTCCGAAATTTATGCTGGTACCTCCTCCTCTCCCCCTTCACCCCTCATCCTTTATGAGCACTGTTTTTGACATTGTGCCGACCTTCCATCTATGCTTGTCTCGTGCATAATATATTTATACACGATTTAGGCATTTTCATACAAGATTGATAGCTTTTCTTGCTTTAATGACGTAGTCATGAAGCAATAAATAGATTATAACGACTTTTTTCGAATAAATGGAAAATAGCAGTATGAAAAACTTTTGTATGAATTTAATCCAATTATTAAAAATAGCTTGGCGTCATTTTCGATTAATATATCGAAACTATCGTAATCTTGAAATTATAATTTATTTAAGAATTTTAAAATATTTCAAGAGAATGAAAAAAGTTTCTTAAAATTCCTGGGAAAATTGAAACTGATTATTTATTTATTTTTTAAAAATAAATTTGAAGAGAGAATGGATAAAGATTTGAAAACATTATAAATTATTGCCTTAAATTTCGTAAAAGAATGTAGACGATTTTAAATTAAAATTGGTCAATTAGTGAAATTGAAAAGATTGATAAAAAATTGCTAAAAAAGCTTAAGAGAAATTTAGAAGTTTTAAGAAGATTTTTAATTAATTTAAAAGTAGAAAGCATCTCAAGAAACGTTTAAACAATATTCAATTTTGAATATTTGTAAGAAAGATTTCTAAAGCGTATTTTGATTTTAACAGGTTTAACGATAACAAAAAATGCTTAATATTCATGCGAAAATTTACATTGATTCTTTATTTTTAAAAGGACTGCGTCCCAAATATTCGGGAGTTAGAAAAGGGAGATTTTGAAACTTTTTAAAACAGAATGTAAATTTTTGATGGCTTTCCATTTTCAAAAATTAAATTTTAAATCATATTTTAAAGAGGTAATGGAACATTTCAACAGATTTCTATAAATTTCAAAAATATGTGGAAGATTGAAGGGCAATTTTTCTAAGAATTTTCCTAAAATATGTCATAATCCTCAAAAACAAAAATATGTATGTTTTCGACTTATCTGAAATCTAATACAAAAATTTAATTATCTCAAGAATCTTCAGGAAACTATATAATTATTTAACCGTAATAATATATGAACAAATAAACTTAAAAAAGAAAATTTTATTCGAATTTTGTATTTTGTATTTCAAGTTACTTATTTCGTAAAATAGTAATTTGGGTGAAATTTTTTTGTTCATATCTGAAAAATCTTTTTTAGTTACAAAATTGAACTATTTGGTTAAAAACTGATCGAAAGTAGGCAATACGTATTCTTCCGATTTGCAAAAAAAAAAATATCTTAGAAAAATCTGATTTGAAATGGATTCGGTCAGCTATTATAATCTGATTTTAAAGATTCATAAAAGTGACAGATGACTTATTCGAACTGCAGATACACTTTATTTTTTGGCATGGAGTAATAATAGATTAGGAGATAAATGAATAGTGCAACAGGTCTGGTATCAATTTGAATATAAAGGGATATCGCTTTGGCAAAGAAGAATAGGATATAAAAACTGATAGCAGATAGAAATAGAATATAATAGGATTTAAATCAATAAAAGGATATAACTGAAGGATAGATTACTAAATTAGCATAGAAATGGAAAAATACAAACTAAAGTTGGCTTTACTGTAAACTAGCATCATTCTCGATTTGAGGGGCAAAATAATTATGATTACAAAATAAAAATTTCGAATAACTATTTATTTTTCAAGTATATTTACTAATTTTGTTTAATGTTATATAAATATAATTTTCCTAGGAGTCTTGAGAAAATTCAAGAAGATTCTTGAAAATTTCGAATATGATAAATCGAAATTTCAACAAAAATGTCAACTTTCAATCAAATAGTTGAATTTTCAACTCAAAAAGATTAATTCTCAACGAAAAATGTAATAGCTGATATTTCACAGGTTTTTATTTTGAAATAAAAAACAAATTATTTCATCCAAATAAGAGAAACTTTTAATTAAATAGTTGAAACTTCAACCATAAAATATTAGTTTTCTACCACTTATATTTTTAACCAAAAAATATAATATTTTCCAAAAAAGACGAACTTTCTACAAAAAATTTAAGTTTCAACCACATGAATTTTCTACCCAATGCATGAATTTTTTATTAAGAATATAAATCTTTTACCTAAAAATACGTATCTAAAATGATGAGTATGCAACCAAAAAAATTGTTTTCTAACAAAGTCATTCAACTTTTAACCAAGTAATTGTACTTTCAGCCAAAACGATCCACTCTCAACCAAAAACGTTATAGTTCATATTTCAATTCGAAAAGCTTTTATTTTAATTAAAAAACAATTCAATTCTTTAAAAAGTTGCCAGCAAAATAGAGGAATCCTCAAACACAAAGATGAATTTTGAACTAAAATGATGAAACTTTATCTGAACAAAATAATTTTTAGCAAAGCAGTGCAGTTTTTAAACAAATAATTGAATATTCAATTGAAAAGTATAAATTAAGCGAAGACTTAACTAAGATCATTGTCTTGAAAAAAATTTTTATTTTAAATAAAAAATATTTAAATTCATCCAAAAAGACAGGTTTGCAATAAAATAGTTAATTCCTTAGATAGAAAATCTTTTTTTTCAGAAAAAATTAACAATTTGAATCAAAAAAGATTATACTTTTACCAAAAGAGTTGAATTTTGAAACTAGAAATATGAGTTTTCAATAAAATTGTTGAATTTTGAAACATAAAAAGATTTTTTCGGTTCAAAATAAAGAAAATGGAGGGAAATTATAATTTTACGGCAAAAATAATTTTTAATAAAAAATAAAAATTTCAAATGACTATTTTTTATTTTCTTAACTTATTTGCTATAAGATATAAATATAACTTTGCTATGTTTCTCGAAAATTTTTAGGATGATTTTTGAAGATTTTGACATGTTGAAAAATTATCTACCTAGAAAAATTATCAGAATTTTGTCTAAAAGTATTTTACCAAATGTTTGGAAAATATTTGATTAGTTTAAAATATATTTAAGACTTTTTGACATTTGAACAAAATCGAAGAATATTTGATAAATTTTCGGAAATCTTTCAAAGTTTTAAAATCTTTTAATCTCTTCAAAATGTTCTAAATACATTTATAACTGACTCGCGTTATACCTAACATTGTTCTAACAACTTCCGGATTCATTTTTACAATTTTGGAAATATTTTGTAATTATTTATATTCTTTTTGAACATTCCCTGAAAATAATTTTGATTAAAAGATATTTTTTTAATATCTTCAAACTTTTCAAAATCATTAAAAAACTTCAAATTTTAATTTCGAATTGTTCAAAAATCAACATTTTTTTAAAAGTTTTTTGAAGTATTTAAAAAACTTTAAATCTTCCAGATTCCTTTTTGATAATTCAGGAAATCTTTTTGAGTGGTTTTACTATTTTTTATTATTCAATTAAAATAAACGTTGAAAAATTACAATTAAAAAAATTTTTTTATTCTCTCCAAACCTTTTAAAATTCCTAAAAATTTTCTAAATTTTTTCTTCATAATCTTCAAAAATGTACAGTTTGTTACTCTTGAAATTGTTTTTGAATAAAAAAAAATTGAATAAGTTTAAGAGATATTTATAAGTTTCTTACTTCTAAATATCTCTTAAACTTATTCAAATTTTTCTACAATTTTGTAATCTTGCAAAATATCAAACTTTTGCTTTGAAATCATTTACATTCTTTTCCGAAAATTTAGTAATTCATTTGAAATTTTTTCAAATCTTTTCTTTAAGTTAATTTTCTAAAAAAATATTAATTAAAATTTTGCCTAGAATTTTGAGCAAAAAAATTGCATTCACTTATAGCATCAAAAATCCTTAAAAAGCTTCCGAATTTTATTTCTCAGCAGTCAAAAAAGTAAATTTTCTTTAAAATTCATCCTTATCGGTCATTTTTGGTTACGTGTACCGAAATTTTATTTTGTCATTACCTATATTCTATACATTCCCTAAACTAAGATATCTGAGGTTTTCGTCCATAATTTCGTTTTTCTCAACTCGCAGAATGTGTGAGAGTTTACAAATTTGAGTCTGGTACCAAACTTTCTGAATGTTGAGAATAACATTGTTGCCTTTATTATTAAAGCATCAGTAAAAATTTAAAGTTTCCCTTTTAGAAATAAATGTTTTTAATATAGTGCTAGCAAAATCAATATTCTCGCTTTGAGGTGCCAAATAATTTTGAATGCAAAATTAAAATTTCGAATAACTTTTAATTTTTTAGGTTTATTTCTTTAAGTTTTCAATCCGTAAATATGAATTTTGCATGAAAAAATTAATTCAACTTTTAAATAAGTAGTTGCATTTTTAAACAAAAAAGATAAATTCCCCCAAAATATGTATTAGTTGATGGTTCAATACAAAAAGATTTTAATTTTAAATAAAAAAACAACGGAATTTTTACCAAAAAAATAGTCCAAGAAATAGTTGAATGCTCAACCAAAAAAGTTTAACTTTCAATCCCTTGTATTTTTAACCAAAAATTCGATATTTTCCAAACGAGACCTTATATTCTACAATGAATTAAATTTTTTATCCCGAAAATATGAATATTACATCAAAAATAAAATTTCCAAAACAAATAATTTAATTTTTAATCAAGTACGCAAATCTTCTGTCAAGCAGATTTATTTTCTACCATAAAAGACCAATTTTTAACTAAATTTTTCAAATTTTAATCAAAAAATAACTTTTTAACAAAGTAGTTCAACATTTAATCACGTAGTCGCATTTTCAACCAAAAAAGATGAATTCTCAACATGGAATGTACCTAATGGTAATTGGTATTAAAATCCAAAATGATTTTAATTTTAAATAAAAAGCAGTTGAATTCATAACAAGAATATTATCAAAATAGTTGAATTCGCAAACAAAAAGATGAATTTTTAACAAAGCAGCTTAAATTTTAAACACGTAATTTGAATTTGAACCAAAAAGGATGAATTCTTAACGAGAAATATAATAGTTGATAATTGAACTAAAAAATATTTTAAATTTTAAATCAAAAATATTTAAATTCATCCAAAAAGAAGAATTTTTAACAAAAGAATTGAATCATCAGCCAACAAATATTTTTATTATAAACCAAGCATTTGCAATTTTAATAAAAAAATAAAATTTCTACCAGTAGAGGTGAATTTTCAATCCATAAAGAGGAATTCTTAACAAAGTTATTGAAATTTTAACAGAAAAATATTTTTCAGTCAAGGGAGAAAGAAAATTTAAGCAAATTATAATTTTCTATATCATAATAATAATTACAAGATTCTTTTGTTAATAATTTTTGAAATCCTTCGTAATGTTTTGAAATATTTTGAAATATTTTTTTAAAGATTTTTCAGTCAAGTAAGAAAGAATATTTTAGTCAAATTATAAATTTCTTTATTATAGTAATAATTATAAAACTATTTTTTGAATAATTTTTGAAGTCCCTCTTACTGTTTTGAAATCTTTTGAAATATTTTCTTAAAATAAATCTTGAAAAATAAGAAATTATTACAAATGTTACAAGAAATCTTTAAGAAATGTTCAATCTTTTGAAACCGTTCAAAATTTCTGCATATCCCTTAAAATTATTGGAATTTTTTCAAAAATTTTGTAATATTGCAAAATTGAAAATGTTTGATTCGAAATCTTCTACATTCGTTTCCCCAGGAATATATTTAAATCTTTTGAAATATTAAATGTAAAAAATTCTTTTAAAAAGTTACTTCAAATTTATCCTGGAATCTTAAAAAAAGAGAATTGTCTTTGAACCTTCGAAATCTCTAAAAAAACTTCGAAAATTTCAAAAATATACATTTTATTACAAAAATATTGGTACTGGTAAGTTTTTGGTTACCGGTGCAGACAGTTTTGTTATGTTTACCTATAGTCTATAAAAGTTGACAAATTATTGTCTGGTAGCAAAATTTTGAGAACAGAATTATTTCCTAATATTAAAAAGTAAGTTGCAATGATTATTAAAGAATAATTCAGAACTTGAGGTTTCTCTTTTAAAAATAAATTTTTAAATAAAAATTTCTCATTTGGATATTTCGATTTACAAAATTAAAAAATTCAAATTAACAAACTGAAAACTGTCGCTTAAAGTCATATTCACGCAGCATGCAACCCATAAGGAAATAAACAACAATGAGCAAGATTATCGAGAATTTCGTTACACCTATTTTTTATATAGGACTTTTTTGTATAGGATATTTTTTCATATAGGATACGTCGATAGCTGGTATTGATTTATTGTCATTTAATCATTAACGATTGCAATAAGAATGAATAATTCAGGTTTGCCTGATTTCGATTTGAATCTCATGCCATCTGCTGCACGATTATAAGAAAAACTGCCGGTGCAGTTGGTTACAATCACGTACATTTGCGCACCACGTGGATTCGAAAGCGCATCCTCAGAATTCTTGACGGTCAGAGGGAGGAGAGAATGAACGAGAAAGAGAGAGAGAAAGATAGAGAGAAAGAATTTGTGGGAGGGAGAGAGGTATAGCGTCGAGACGCCAGCGGTGAAGAGATAGACTTCCTGTCAGTCGGCCCGCGGCACCGCGACGCATGGCGTGGTCTTTTATCGACAAGCTTTTTCGCAAAAAAGCTTATGAATCAACACGCGTTTAAAAAAATGACTAAAGTGAATTCAAGATTTAGGAATTATTTTCAAATCTCGTGTTTTTTTATTTATCTAGAACTCAAAAAGACTGCCAGAATTTCTTCCACTTTTTGTTTAATTAATAACAAATAATTCATGTTCGTGAAAAATAGATGTTGATCCATTGGAAATGTATTTTTGGTGAGTTATTTATTTATTTTTAAAAGAATTTTATTTTCAAAATACTTTATTATAAGTAAATTTAAGAATGATTCAGAAC
This sequence comes from Acraspis erinacei, assembly GCA_035041075.1. Taxonomy (NCBI): domain Eukaryota; kingdom Metazoa; phylum Arthropoda; class Insecta; order Hymenoptera; family Cynipidae; genus Acraspis; species Acraspis erinacei. Next base: position 21,010,389 of record JAWWLR010000128.1, read on the forward strand.
TTAAAGTATTTCTTTTAAAAATAAATTTTTTAATTAAAATTCCTTACTTGGATATTGCGATTTATAAAATTTTCAAAAATTCAGATTGACAAACTGATAAGTTTATTCCAATTAAAGCTTTCAGTTAATAATTTAATCTATTTTTATTTACAAATGAAACATTGTAATTTTTAAAAACGTATTTTCCTATGATTTTTAAAACGTAACTTTTTTTTTGTAAATTTTGAAAATATAAAAATATGGCACATTCTAGACTTATAATGAATGTACTCAAATAGTGCATAATATTTTTTAAATATAAGAACGAAGAATTCAATAAAAAAATATTTTGCTTATGCGGAAGATCTACGGCCGACCAAAGCTATATTTTTCTACTTAAGCGGCTGAACTAGCCTTTTCTCCTGCGGCTGACATTAATGATGTTTTTTCACTATTACCCTGGCAGCAATTTAAGTGTTGCATTAGAGCCATCCTCCTCAAATGTTTTTATGAGGGAAAAAAACTAACAATGGTAAAATCTATACTGAATTTTCCGTCCTTTTATTTCCATGACATTGTACATTGTGTCATGGTTAAGGACGTTCGGACGCATCCATTCTTCGATCACCTACGTTTTCTAGCCGTAAAATTTATTTTTCACTCTCTATCCAGTTTTATTGATTGCTAAAGTATAAGAAACTTACTTATCGATAAATATACTATTATTTATTATCCTCTCCTTATTTTATTTCCATTAACAACGAAAACTCAACATGTAACAGTATATTCTGTATTTATTAACGAAAAACGCATTTCTTATTCATTTTCGACTTTAAAATTGTACCTGCATAAATACAACATTAATATTTTAAGAAATATAATTATAACTTTTTGCATTTTTTAATGATTTAAGAACAATGCGCGCTATGCGTGAAGTAATTGCCTTTTCTTAAAAAGAAATTTTTTTCTAATATTTTATTATAGATTAAAAAAAATCTTATATGATTTGAAAACGTCGTATAATATGATTTGCAGAAGGTTCTTTATTGCAGCGAGAAAATTCCAGTAAATTCAATACAAATTATACAATTTTTGTATTAACCTACAATTTTTTTAAATTCGACTATTTGAATCTGATTCGATTTTTTTACAAGATTCCACCCATCAGTTTTTCTGGACTTTATTACTTTATTACCATTAACAGTCAAATTGGTATTTTCACAATAAATGAAAAATAACAATATTTGCATATTTTTATTAGATTATTTACATGTAATTGACAGTTTTAGGAAATCAAAACCTACCACTGCCGGTTAATTTTTTCCAGTTATACTAAGAATGTGAGCTTCTCTTTATACCTTGATCCTGCAATAAGGCAAATTTCACTTCAAAAGTTGACACATCAGAGGAAAAACCTTTTTTGGTTCAAAGTTTAACTACTTACGTGAAAGTGGAATTAATTTGTTAAAAATTAATTTTTGTTGTTGATTTGTCATCATTTTAGTCTTTTTTGGTTTAACATTTATCTCCTTCAGTTCAAAATTCAGCTATTTGATGAAAAATTCCGGTATTTTGTTGAAAATTCGATCTTCTTTTTGTTTTTAAAAATGCATTAAATTGTGTAATATTTATTATTACATAAACTTGTAATATTATTACAACCTGACCAGTATATAAAAAAAATTAAACATCAACATCAACTATTCGGTTAAAAATTCATTTTCTCTGAAAATTCAGTATTTTCATTAAAAATTAATTGCTTTGTGTGAAAATTGTGCTATTTTGTTGAAAATTAATTTTTTGTTTGTTGAAAATTAATTCTTATGATTGAAAAATTAACTATTCCATGTTTTGAATAACATTTATTTTCTTCAGTTTTTTTTCTTATGTGGTAGAATATTCTTCTTCTTGGTGAAAATATAATATTAGGTTGAAAATTCCTTTAAGAATTAAATATTTGGTTGACAGTCCATGCATTTGTTTAAAAATTAATCTTTTTTGATTGAAAGTTGATCTGCTTGGTTGAATGTTGATATATTTTGTTGAGAATTTTTAGAGTTTGTTGACAATTTGTCTTTTTTGGCAGAAAATTAATCTTCTGGTTTAAAAATTTAACTTTTTGGTAAAAAAAGAATTTTTTTATTTGAAGATTAATTATTTTATCCAAAAATTGTTCTCTCTAATTAAAAATTGAACTATGTTGTTGAAAATTCTCTTCTTTCTTTGGTTGAAAATTAATAATTTTTTGTTTAATACTATTGTTTTCGCTTAATTTTCTATTTTTTAAAATAATGATTTCAATTTAAGTAATAAAATAAAAATTTTGCAAAATGGTAATTTGTCACCTGTAGGAAAAATACAGGTTTTAATTGATATTTGGCAAAGAAGTTACTGTTGCTCATCTCAAATAAAAATTTTAATTTTGTTGAATATATCTGATTTTGTTTAAATAAGAAAATTTTACATTGTTAAATCTGATATTTTTGTCAGTTTTATTATGCACACAAATATGACATTTTTTGTCACTGTCTTTCAACTGAAACTGAAATGCCTAATTATGTTTGTGAAATTGGCAACATTGTTTCCCTCGAGTTTTTTAAATGACCCAATCAGCATTGAGGAAAAGCGGTGACAATGCCTTCGACATTTCTGTGTTATACCTACTTTTTAGAGAAGAATCCTTTAAATTAATACTATAGTGAACAAAAAATGAAACAGAATTACAAACTGAACATGCGTATGAAATTACCATCAGAGTGCCCAGTGAAAATTTGAATTTGCATACGCTACCGCCTTAATTATTCACTTTTAGTGAAAAACTACGAAAAAAATCTTTCACCTCTAAAAAGCATTTGTTATTGATTACAGAATAAACCCTGAATTTCTGGTAACAACAAAAGTTTGGAGTAAACATTAGGCTTAAAATACGAAAATTTGTAATTTCATTACAATTAACGTAGTTCTTTCTGGGCTAACATTATGAATAATAGAAAATAATCTTCAATTTCGAAATAAACAAAAATTACAAATTTTGTGTACACTCAATAAAATATTTATTAAAATCGAAGTAGCAATTGTTTGACCATATATCAAAGATAGAATTTGTTAGATTTAAATTTAAATTTCTTGAAATTAAACAATGGATTGTTTGAATGAAATAAATTTCGTTCCGATGATTGAAATATTGGTTAACATCGATTAAATATTTGTTCGTCC
>JAWWLR010000128.1:21090760-21111683 GCA_035041075.1 Acraspis erinacei
TTCTTATTTAAGATAAGTTAGTGCTGTGTTCAAGATAGTTTGCACACTTAAATTCAGTTACTTCCTTAATTCAAGTCGAATCTGAAATTAAGTGGAATATAACTTTAAGTATTTATTTTTACTGTGTACCCTTATCCCCTTTTTTCGTTTTCCGCTTGGATGCGAACTGAATTATTAGAACCCAATCAGAAAAATCATCTTTTTTTGGTTGAAAATCGGTCATTTTGATTAATAATTTATTTTTTATCAATAAAAATTCATGCATTTAGTAAAAGATTCGGCGATCACGGTTGAAAATTAATTATCTGAGTTGAAGATTTATCTAATTTGTTTAAAAAATGCAACAGTTTGGGTCTAAATTTTTCTATCTGGTTGAGAATTGAACAATTTGGTAAAAAAAATTAAACTATTTGGTTAAAAATTCACTTTTTTCTTGAAAATGATCATATTTTTATGAAAATTTCACTTTTTAGTATAACATTATCTTTTTGTTAATAAATAATATTTTTGGTTTGAAAATTCAACCCTTTTGTAGATAATTCGTCGTTTTGGCTTTAAAATTAACCAAGTTTCTGGAAAATTAATTTATTTGGTTAAAAATCCGTGTTTTTTGGTAGAACTTTAATCTTGTTTTTGGAAAATTCATCTGTTTTGGTAGAAAAATAACTTTTTAGTTAAGAAATTATATTTTCGGATTTAAAATTCAATCATTTTGTAGACAATTCTTCCTGTTTGTTTTAAAATTCCCCATCAATTTTTCTACTGGACTTGATTTTGCGATTCCAGCAAAGGCAAATTTGTCCTCTTTAAGAGCCACGAAACAAAAATAAATTGTGCAACTAGCAAGACCAGCAACCTATCTGGGTGATAGATGTCGATTACGTAACTTTCTGAATATATTTCCACTTTCACTTTTACTGACACATTCAATTGATTTAATTTGCATTCTCATGGAGGGAGATTTGTAATGACCTAAATTTTCAAATATATTTATATGATATATTTCTATATAATCAAACCCCAAATTTCGAAAATTCAATTTTTTTAAATGTCTATGTATGTAACTTTTTTTGTTCAACATATCTCGAAAAGTAAAAGTAGTTTTTCTTTGTATTTACAGATAAAAAAAATTTACCTTGTTAATGGGAGAAATACGTTTTTATATTTAGAATAAAACAATACGATATCTAGCGTATTTGCTCGCGTCTTTAAGACGCATTGATCGACTTATTGTTGAAACTTTTATGACCTACCAGTACCGATTTATGAACTTGCATACAAATGATTTATTCTGTTTATATGGGGAAAACTTTTTTGATATTCAAAATACGACAATAATATATGCAGTGCATTTGTTCGAATTCTTGAGACGAATCGATTGACCTATTTCCGATTTTTTTATGATCCACCAGTACCGATTTATAAAGTTAAAAAAATAGGTGTATTCTGCTTATATATGAGAAAAGCTTTTTCATATTAGGAACACTACAGTGCAGTACTGACATTTTCTTCGCGTTGTCGAGATTCGTCGAATGACCTATTGTGGAACCTTGTCTGACCTCTTATGATCTAGCAATGCCAATTTATAAAATTGAAAATTAATTTGTTTATGTTGTTGATTTAAGGAAAACTTTTTAAATACTGTGAATACAACAGTAATTTATATCATATGTGTGTTTGCGTCTTCGAGACGCATCGATTTGCCTGATTCAGAACCTGCTATGTCCTACCACGACTTATCAATATCGTTTTTAAATTTTTCAACAAAATTATTTGCCTTGTTTATAAAAGAGTTTTGCTTATATTTGCAATATAACAGTACCGCGTTTACTTTAATTGTTCGCGTCTTCGAGATACGTGAATTGATATATTGACGAACTTTATTTGTTCATTCTTGATTAATTAATAGCTATACTTAGAATGTTTAAAAAATGTTACAGTGTAATAGAACACATCAAGTGACATTTTGGTGGGCTGTCTGACTTTCTGAAAATATGATTTTCGACAAGACAGAAGCATTAGCTTGAAAAATTTATAAAGTATCCATTTGTTTTCTTTTGATAGGGAAAAAACTCGATCTATGAGAAGGCAAATTTATTTGATACCTATAACGAAGAAAATGTTTATAAAATGAGCACAACGAATTACAACCATAGTAAATACATTCATAGTACTTCGCAGCGGTATGTTTTTTTTGTTCTCGAATAAGAATTGGATAAGAGAAACGTTTCGTATTCTTATATTTCTTTTTCAAACATGAGCTCTTTAAATTTGAAACAGCAAGAAATGGGTCACTCATGTCAGTCACATAATACAGAATTAGCAGTGAAGAACAGTGAAATATCACTGGTTAAAATTCAAATAATGGACTATAGTATCAGAGTAAATTGAAAAAAGATATCATTAGCTTGAATTATTTTCACTTTATTTGATTAATTTTTTAACAAGTTAAATATTCTAGACCACTATGAAAATAAGTAATGAAAAGGATAAAAAGTCTTTTTTCTATATTTATTTAAGTAGAAAAATTTGTTCGAAATCCTATACATTCCATAGATATCATTGATAATCTCGTGAAATCGCTTTAAAAAGATTGAGCACCCTGAAAATGTCTTGAAATTCCATAAATCCTTGAAATCCCGTGAAAATTTCAAAATGTCACAAGATCCCTTGAAATCTTTAAAGTCCCTTTAAAATTCATTGAAATATTTCGATTGTGTTTCGGAATCTCCTGAAATCCCTTAAAATCTTTAAAAACGACAAATATTATTCGAAATCCCTAAAAATCTCTAGAAATTGGCATTTCCTGAACTCCTTGAAATTATTTTAAAAATCATGGAAATTTCTCGAACTACGATAAAAGCCTTTATAATATACGGAAATCCTTTGAAATTTTGTTAAATCTTCTGAGATCCAAGAAATCATATAAAATCTGTCGATATACTTTTGAATGTTTTAACATATCTCAACATCTTTTGACGATATCCCGTGAAATCAACGAAACCTCGTGAGATCTTAAAATATCCATTAAGATTTCACAAGATCCTATAATAATTTTAAAATTATTTGCAAATCTAATGAAATCTCTTAAGATCCCTTAGAATCTACAAAATACCATGAAAATCTCCTGCTATTGTTCAAAATTCTTTTAAATACTTTGATATCTCCTCAAATACCTTTAGAATATTTTGAATACCGTGACATTTTTGAAAATCCTTTAAAATATTTGAATCATTCTCGTAATAATTTGGAAGCGTTTGATATATCCTAAGACTTTTGTAATAACCTGAAATATTTTTTAATCCCTTAAAATCCCATTGAATACTAAAAAGCCTTGAAAATCTCGATTAATTCCGATTTATTTTTTGACACAATTCGTAGTCTTTTGAAATATCTTTGAATCTTTGAATAAATATCTTTGAAAATATCTATTGAAATTTTGATCACAGTAAAACTAATCGATATATTGAGTAAAAAATATGAAATCTTCTATTATAAGGGGGCGGGGGGCTAAAAGTAATTTTACCTATTTTTTAATTCTTAACCAAGATTGTGGCTATAAATTTCAAATAAAAAAGATATATAAAAATATGTTAAATTCTGTTCTAAAATATATTCAAATTCAGGAAATCAGTTCGCATTTTGATAGATTTCGGGAATAAAAACAGAAATAAGAATGTTTTCATGAAACTTTTGGCCTAAAAAATAAGTGATTCAAAGGAAAGGATTCAAAAATCCTATCTTCTTATTTCAAACGCTGTAAGTAAATACAATAATGTGGCCCAAATTTTTTTTTCTCGAGTTTTCAGACATATCGCACGAACTTTTTTCGAATCCATACAAAGTTAATCCATTCTTTTTGTTAAAAAAAATATAGTTTTTAGAGTTGGCGCAAGCACCATCAAGTTTAACACCCATTTAGCAGAAAGAAGAAAGTTTTTTAAATTTCCTTTAGAATCGTTAATATTTGCTTGATCGAGTTAAAACTCAAGATTTATCTTGAAAGGTAGCCTCAGAATACGAATGAAGTATGATATTACCGAAAACTCCTATAAGTGAAAAAAATGGGGTTTGCGAGTTTTTGACGCTAATAATGACTTTTTCGCGTTTAAAAATAGCAAATTGTATCTTATAAATGAAATACAACTTTCTACTAATAAATAGATATTTACATAAATTATTTAAACAATTTATTATTGATTTAAGCAATTTTATCTTATAATAGAGATAGCACGTCGCGGTTTAAAAAAACTCCACTTTTTATCTAATTTTAAATTAAAGTGAGGTAATACTTTGTTAAAGTTAATAAGCATAAATGTTTTAACAATTGATTATTATCGTTAATAATAATACATTTTAATAGTTCTATAATGATGCGGTTTTTTGTGAAATTTTTAACTATTAGTCTACTTTTCACTTGGAGGGAGTCAATAATTAATTAAATTTAGGGAAAATAATTATTTAAACAATTTATTATTGTTTATAACTATTTTCTCTTACTTTTTAAAAAATCTTTATCGTTGCTTTGACTTCTTAATTATGAACAAGGAATAATCGAATCTCAGCAAGAATCATTTTTTAAATAGTACCTTATTTTTTTAATTGAATTATTTTTTCTAGTTCTGTAAATTACTTGTAAAAGCTTTGTTTGGTATTACAACAAGAATTTTATTCCCAATCGTAAAAGAAAAATGTGGAATTGCACATATTTTGAGATCAGCCTTCCCTCTAGAAAAATATATTCACGAAAAAGAAAGAATTTGTTTAAACTATGTTTTTAAATGTTTATTTATTATTTGTTTATGACTAAAAAGACAAGGCGAAGTTATGAACAATAAAAAAATGGTTCCAACAATTATTTTTGTTAACTTACATAAATTATTACTTCAATAAGTGAAAAACTGAAAAAACTCAAATTTTTGATAAAATACCGCAACTATCTGGTATTAATATAGATGGAGATAGTTATTAACAATAATGATTTTCTTAGTCAATTATTTTTGCTCAATTTAATTAATTATTGAGTCAGTACAAATGAAAAATAGACAAATAGTTAAAAATTTCAGAAAACACCGCAACTTTCTAACACTGCAAAACAGAATATTATTAGCAATAATAAAAAATTGCTTCAATATTTGTTTTTATTAACTTGAATAATTGATTGCTTCACTCTAATTGCAAAGCTGTCAGAAAGTTAGAAATTTCAGTTAAAACCCGAAACTATCTAGTATTAAAATGGATGAACATATCTATGAACAATAATAATTAGATTAAACAATAATTCTTGATAAATTAAATTAAATCTTAACATAATTCGAGTCGAAAGTGGACAGAAAGTTGAAAATATTGGAAAAAATCGCAATTTATAGCATTATCTAAATATCAGCAGAAAGCAGTATTTTATATATTAAAAACAATTAACATTTTAAAAAACGCAAAAAAGTAATAATTAGCATCAAGAACTCGCAAAACACATTTTTTCACTTATGAGGTTGTTTTGGGATGCTATTAAATATACTTATAGGGACTATATTCAAAAATGAATATTTTATTCGTATTTTATGGCGATTTGTGAAGAGGTTGACTGTCAACTGGATTTAGCTAATATTGACGATTCTGAATGAAATTAAAAAATAGGATCTTTTCTCATGGGAAATACATGTTAACCGTATTTTTACTGCAACCAAAATATTAATAGATTACAAAGGAATTTCAAATGATTTGAAAGATTACCAGTCATTCCACAGGTTTCTAACAGATTTCAAGTGATTTTGAGGTAATTCTAATAAAGTTATTTTAATAAGTATTTAGGTATTATAAGTATTTTTAATAATTTTATTAAGACAATTTTAATTTAAATAAAAACCATTTTTCGGAATTAATCGAGAGTTTCAAAGCTTTTTAACGATATAATGAGATTTCAGCCGGGTGTGAAAAGATTTCAGGGTATTACAAAAGTCTTAAGGTATATCAAACGTGTCCAAACGATTACGATAATGCTTCACATATTTCAAATTAATTTTAAATATTTCGAGAAATTACCCAGTAAAATTTCAGATGATACATCAGTTTTCCAAGGAATTTTACAAGATATTAAGGAATTTCAAGAAAGAAATTGAGATTTCAAAAGACTGTACAGGAGATTTCAAAGGAAGTCACGGGATTTTAAATGTCCGGGGATTTTTGTGGTATTTTGTAGATTCTAAGGGATTTGAGGAGATTTAATTAGATTTCAAAAGATTTTTTAAATTATTAGAGGGTCTTGAGAAATCTTAACGGATTTTTAAAGATTTCATGAGGTTGGGTGAATTCATTGGAAGTAAGGATTGCAAAGATGTCTAGGTAGTCCACGAGATTTAATGAAATGTTTTATGAGTTTAGAAATGTTTAAAGCTCTACTCTTTATTTATTGGATGTATTTAATATGTATATAATATGATGTATGTAATATGATTCTTAAAATTTTCCGGACGCCACCAACCCTCCTCCACAAAAACCGCACGTAAATAATGCATAGTTATTTTTTTTTATCTTTTTCTTTAAATAATTAAAACACATGTTTTCTAAATTAGTGAAATGCTACCTTTACGTTTCTGTAATCCAAATCTTAATTTTTGCAGTTTTTCAAAGTTCAAGCACATTATTATTTAAAAATGTTAATTATCTTTCAAAACTCTAAGTCGCATTTGAGCCCCTAAATTTTTTATTTCGTTTTAAAACTCTACTTCTAGAATTTCTTAATCAATAAAATGGCGAAATGATGTAATGTTCCATGAAAGTTATGTAATTGTTCTATTTTCAAAATAAATATACTCTCGAGAATTGAATTTCTAGTGGAAATCAGCATCCATGAGAAAATCTATTTTAGGAAAGAGCCATAAAAAATGACTGGTATTGTTACGTACAGCGCTGCAACTCGAGAACTTTAGATCAGTTTTCTTCGCGAATACATCGTTAAGTTTCCTCCCGAAAATTACCTTTATTACGCGCAAATGCTGATGTTGCAAGGGAAATGATAAATTACGAAATTCAGTTTTAAAAATAAGATTTTCATTTAAAACAGAAAGTTTTTGAAATGAAACAATTTTAAAACAAAATCCCCCGAAATTGAAAAATTGCAGACTAAAATTTGAAAAATTGGACGTTTTCATTATAAATGGCTTGAAATTTTATCATTTCTGAATCAAAACTTTCAAAATTGGACAATTTTATTTCGAATTGAAGAATCTTGAAACTGAAAGTCGAATCTCAAAGTTAAGTTTAGAAACATTCAAAATTGGAATATTTAAACTTAAAAACTTTTTAATTCAAATAATTTGCTATTTGAAGCAACAAAAATTTTAAATTGGTAAATTTAGAACTAAACTGAATGCTTCCAAGTCAAAGCTGCTGAAATTCTACACATGTAAATTATTATTATAGCAAAAAAATTAAAATTAATTCGACAAATCTTTCTAAAATAAATAATTAATAAGTACAACCTAACTTTCACCTTTAAAAATGGAAAATATTTTAATTTCAAATCTTAAAAATTTAATTATTGATTAAAAAAAGTTCAAAATAAAAAGTAATTTCAAATGTAAAAAATAAAAAATTAAAAAAATGTCTACTTTAGAATGATAAAACTTAAACGAACCCAAGTCATTTGAAACTGAAACAAATTTAATTTGCCAACTTTTTTTCAACTGGCTAATTATACTTTTCAAAAATCAACCATTTCAATTTAATTTAAAAACTGAAACTTATGAAATGAAATATTACAAAAAGTTTTAACTTTATAATTTCAAACCGTTTAATTTTTAACACTTCATTTAGAATTATTGTTCCTTTTGAAAAGCTTTTTATCCAAAATTGGTCAATTTTAAATGATTTATTACTTCAAATCTTCAAATAAAAATCGGACCATTTAAAAATCTAAAATTAAAAAATAGATACATAAAAAGATTTTTGCCATATAAATACAGTGCTCAAAGTTGCACAGATTTAAGATTTTAAATTCGAAATCATTTTTTAAGATAAATTTATATATTCAATATTTTGGAACATTTCGAAGAAACAATGATTTCAATATTTAGTGCCTGGTCTTAAAATTTTGTCAGTTTTAATGCTTAAATTTCAGAAATTATTGCATTAATTTTGAATTTTTTTGAATTTATCTTGAAGGCTTATAATTAAAAACTGTTTAATGACAAACCTTTTACTCTGAACATTTTGCAATTTTCAAGTCTTTGAATTTTATATTTTACTAATTCAAAGAATTTAAAAACCAAGAAGTTTTTGTATGTCAAAAAATTGAGAGTATTGACATCTAAAATTATCAATCAATTTAAAACTTACTATCCTGGATTTAAATTTTTTTTTCAATTTTCAAACATTTAATAGTGAAATTTTCCTGACATTTTTAATATTTGAATTTTAAAACATAAAATTGTGCAAATTAATTTGGAGACCTTCAAAAGTTAAGGAATCTTAAAGAAAATATTTTTTAAATGTAAAAGACAATTGCTTTAAAAACCGCTTATAATCAAAGTTCATTTATAGGTACTTAAGAAATATAAATAATTAATTGAATGTAATAGTTAATTATTATAAACAAATTATATAAACAAATATTTCAATGCAATGTGCAAATGTGGAAATCACTGATTTCTTACATAAAATTCCTTATATTTTGTATCATATTTGTTATTTTTAGAAAGGAATATATTAAATTATTTATAATAAATATATTTATCTAGCTCCTCAATGTAATATTTATTCGTGTAATTTCTTTGCTATAAATTCTGTCGGAAACAATTTAGCTAAAAATAATATTTGATGAACATGTGACATAAAATTTAATACTTTTATTAACAAATCGTTTAAAAAATTCACAAATTCTACATCATTATGTGGATACCGCGTATCCTTGTGTGCAATCAATCGATAAGGTCGAATGTTTGACTTCAAAATTGACCTACGAAAAATCGGGTGAACTCGGGAAGTGGTCTTTTGCAGTTAACCTTTCCCCTGTCCGAATGTCCAGATAAATGCGAGTACTTTTAATAGTTTGGATAGCTACGGCAATTACTATAAATTATTAAATGTTAGATCGGAATTTGGTGTAAATAATTGACGTTTTGTATACTTAGAGCGACAAATTACGTTATATAAAATTTTAACACGCATCCTTAATAAAAATATTTCGCATGGTGATTCATTCAAAAACGTTGAGTCTGGCAATGCTAATATTATTTTTTAAATTTGATTACGTCAAATTTTCTTAAAAAATTAATATAAAATAGCTTTCAAGACAACTATCAAGAAGATTGAATAGGAAAAAGATTTTTTTGCACTAAAACATGTTTATTTCATTCATTTAGATGCTAGCAGTTTAATCTCGAGTTTTATTTCAACTATGTAAAAATTGCATAATAATGCGTAATAATGCGTGATAAGGCGTAATAAAGATTAATCCGTGCAGGGTTTTGAAGAGTGCATTTTTTTTAAAGACTTTTCTTTAAGACCGTATAAAAATAAATTAAAGAAACTGATAAAAACTTTCAACGAGATAGGAAAGTGGTTTCTGACATCTGAATCTCACACTTGATGGATTTTAAGTTTAAATTCTGCGGCAGTGTCTTGTGTGCTTAATGCACTAAAGATAACTTACAGAGGGGATTCGTAATTCGCACTCGAGTCATTAGTTTTGCTATTTTAGAATTGTTTGCAATTCCTTCTCAATTGTTTGCTATTACCAAACTCAAGCGGTCTTTAGGAAATTTTTTAATCTCTCACGTGATATTTTAGTGAGCAAACTCTTGAAACTATGTATAATTATTACAAACGTACTTGATCTCTTTAAACGTTTCACACTTACTTCAAGAATTCTGCTGAATAAGAATTATTATTTTTTATTCGGTTTGTGTAGAAATGAGGTCCCTTTACAAATCCTGAAAAATTCACATTGAAGAAAGAAAAAAGCGTCACATGTACTGTGTGAAATATTTTGATATATTTCTACATAACATGAATTCTTACAAAACTCGAGAGATTTTCTAGAGAAAAGTGGCTCTCTCAAATAAAGTTGAAAAGAATCTGCTCTATATATAATGTTTTTTTTTCTTTGGCAATAATCCGTTTTGCAATCTTGTACTAAGAAGCTCAACGAAGAAGAGTGTCCTTGACGTTTTCCTGAAGAAAATACAGAGCTCCTGTGACACATAATGCTGATACTTTTGCCGGAGAATTTTTTCGCCCCTTGCTGGCAAAAGAAAGGAACAGTCAAGTTTGCAAAGTGAAGCCAAAAGAAGTTCTGCGAGTTGCAAAGAAAATTTTGTTGAAAGAAGGAAAAACTCCATTTTGACCTTGTTACTTCCATTCTGCATACTCAGATTGGCCTTGACCCAACTACTAGTGCCTTTTAGCTAAATAACCAACTGGTCCCATATGCTTGTTTGTCAGCGTTATTGCAGTATAAGGTTTCAATCATCGGTTGTTTTATCTCGGTGGTATAAATTTCAATAAGGTAAACACAGTCATACAATGCATTTCCTCGATTGCCAGTGGCTCCACGGTGATCCCAGAGACCTCAAACCGTTGCTTATTATTCTGATTATAAACTTCAACTCAAAATCACTCACCTTTGCGGATTAAAAATGAATTTTTGCACATACTTGTTGGAATTAAGGAGATAAAAATCTGATCTTTTGGAATCATTTTAAATATTTAGGATGGAAGGAGATACAGAAAATAGACCTATCCCATTCTACCTTTTTGTCAATCTAAATACGGGTCTATCTTTTTCAATATTGTCTTTTCTATCTCATCCTATCCTTTTTCTAACCACATGAATTTTTTTCTATCTCTCTATTAATCTTAATTACGGTCTATCCTTTTCTATCTCTTTATTAATCTAATTTCACGTATAACTTTCTCAATCCCCTATTTTTTATTCTTTTCTATCCTTTATCTATTCACGTCAATATTTTTCTATATCTCTGTCAATCTGAATTTCCACCCATCTTTTTTAATTTTCTGGGTTAATCTAAATTTACATCTATCTTTTTTCATTTTCTCTTCACTATCTCATCGTATATCATACATATACAATTTTTACCTTTCTCTATATATTTTTCAAGGTAAATTCACATCTATCTTTTCCAATACCCTCTTCTCTATCTCATCCTATACTATATCGATCAACGTCTATCTTTTTCTATCTCTCTGTCAATATAAATAACCGTGTATCTCTATTTAATCTCCTCTTATCTTTCTGATCCTATTCTTTATCTATCCAAGTCAATTCTTTTATATCTCACTGTCAATCTAAGTGCACCACCTATATTTTTTAATCTCTTTATCTCTATATCTCCGTATAATACATAAATTAGCGTCTATCTTTTTCTATCTCTTTATCAATCTAAATTTACTTTTATCCTTTTCAATTCCATCTTCTCTATCTTATCGTATCCTACATATATCAACATCTACCTTTTTCTATCTCTTTGATACAAAATGAAATACATAACAAAAAAATAAATAAGTAATTAAATACTAAATTCACGTTTATCTTTTTCAGTTCCCTCTACTCTATCTCATTCTATCCTTTATATATCCACGTCAATATTTTTATATCTGTCATTTAACCGAAATTTCCCTATATCTTTTTCAATTTCCTCGTTCCTACTTTATCGTATCATACATCTGTCAACTCTTATCTTTTTTTATATCTATTTTTCAATCAAAGATTACGTATATATTTTTCAATTCTCTCTTTTTTATATTATCGTATCCTTTATCTCTCCACGATAATATTTTTGTATCTCTCTATCAATCTAGATTACCATCTATCTTTTTCAATATCCTCTTTTCTACCTTACCATATCCAACATCAATAAACTTCTATCTTATTCTATCTTTTTGCAAATCTAAATTCACGTTCATCCTTTTTAATTCCTTCTTCTCTATGTTATCCTATCCATTTCCATCCTTTGTCTATCCAGGTCAGTCTTTTGCTACAGCATACATGTATCAACTCTTATCTGTTTTGATCTATTTTTCAATCTAAAATTAAGTCCATATTTTCCAAAACCCTCTTTTCTGTCCTATCCTATCCTTTATCTTTCCATGTCAATATTTGTTATCTCTATCAATCTAGATTACCATCTACCTTTTTCAATCTCTTCTTCTCTATCTTACCGTATCCTACATCAATCGACGTCTATCTTCTTCGATCTCTTTGTCAATATGAATTCACGTTTATCTTTTACAAATCCCGTTTCTCTATCTCATCTTATTCTACATCAATCAACATCTATCTTTTGCTATCTCTTTGCAAATCTAAATTCACGTTTATCCTTTTCAATTCCTTCTTCTCTTTCTCATTCTATCCTTGATTTATCCACGCGAATATTTGTCTATCTCTCGGGCAAACTAAATTTCCCTTAACTTTTTAAATTTCCTCTTCCCTACTTTATCGTAGCCTACATCTATTAAAGCTTTTTTTGTCTATCTCTTTGTCAAACTAAACTCAAGTATATCTTCTTCAATCCTCTGTTCTATATATCGTTCTAATCTTTATATATCCACATCAAGCGCTTTGCCGCTAGGTGGCTGACGGTAAAAGTGATACATGATGAAAATGTTTCTATTTTTCAGCGGCCGTATATCACAACAGTTCATTTCTCTAGGTGAAGAAATACTCTTCTAATTATTTCAGATTATACAAAAAAATGGTTTAGAGGTTACGAGTATCAGATTTACGCAAAAATTGATATGCTCGTAGCTTACAATTTTTTTCAAATATACAGTTTAGTTTCACAGAAATATCGTATAAATAAAAATTGTAGCAATATAATCATTTCGTTTCCGATTTAAACAAAATTTGGCACCGGTAAACGTCATAAAATGTATTATCTCTTCATAATAGACAAATATAAGTCCATAATTTTAACCGTGAACATTCTTTGTAAGAATTTCCAAAATTCTGGGATATTCCCCATATAATAGGGGAAAAATATATACAGTAAAGATGAGATGAAAGATTTAAATCCTGGACACTAGAAATAATATTTTATACTACATTTTTCTTTAACAAAGCCAAACATTAGTAAAAAATCACTAATTCGACTAGTCGTGTTTCCGAATTCAAAAGTGGAGAAGCAATTGCTTGGTAAAAATAAATATTATTCAGAGCTGTATGTAATAATTCAGAAAAGGCCATAAACACGAAAAGCGGGAAAATAGAACATTATAATTAAACGACGCGATGGTGTAACATTTTTAACTCTATTGAAACAATAAGAAGGCCGTATTGAGAAAGTGTTAACGTAACCTAGACTGTTTATAACGCTGTAAATTTCAAATGGGTTATCCTACAAGAAAATAGCAAGAAACAGTTTTATTTGGACTCAGATATGCTGAAAATAAGTTTATATTTTTTTTAAATAATGAAATTGTAAAAAAAATTGTTTAAATAAAAACTGACTCATATATTAAAAAATCACCTAGATATTCATAATTAAGGGACTCTTTTTTATCTTTTAAACTTTTCCACGAAGAAAATAAATTTTTGCAATTAAATGAGGAATTTTTAGCTAGAATAAGAAGTTAAATTTTGAGTAAAACAAAATAATTTTCTAACTGAAAAAATTAATACTCAACAAAATAGTTAAGTCTTCAACCGAAGCCAAATTTTTTTAAACTAAAATGATGAATGTTCAACTATGATAGTTAGATTTTTACTAACAAAACAATTTAATAAAAAAAGTGAATTTTCAAGAGAAAAAAAGACATTTTTAAATCAAAAAGACGAATATTTAACAAAGTAGTGAAATTTGCATAAAAAAGATCGATTTTCAACCAAATAGTTAAATTTCCAATTAAAAGCAACGAAATTTCAACAAAATAGTTTAATGTTCAATCAGAAGAAGAAATTTCAATTAGCGTAATGAATATTCGAAAAAAATTAAAAAAAGAGTTAAACTTTCAACCAAGTAGTTCAATTTTCAACAACATATTTTTTTCAAAGAACAAATTCCACCAAAAAGACAAATTCTCAAACAAATAATTTTATTTTAAACTCCAAAAAGATACATTTTCAACTACAAACGGAATATTTACATTTTAGGTAAAAAAAGAACGTTTGCTAAAGAAAACTAAAATTGTACTTTTGAAGAAAATACCTGCATTTTCAACTAAAAAAGAGATTTTATGAACTAAATAGGTGAATTTCCAAATAAGCAAGATACATTTTCAGCAAATAGTTTAACTCCCAACCAAGAAAATTAATGTTCGTAAAGAAATTTAAATTTTAACCAAATAGTTGAATTATCAATAGTAAAAGTAATTTTATAAGCAAACAGTAGAATTTAAAAAAAAAGAATAAAAATGTGCAACCAAGAATAAAGTACTTGATTGTTCAGTTCAAAATATTAATAAATACGTATTTTCAGTACATACGATGATACATTTTCCAAAGCTTATACCGGTTTTAGAAACCTCAACACTAAATTATTAAGCCGCAATAAAATGTAATCCAAAATTTATGTTCAACCACAGAAAAACGAATTTTTAACTCAAAGCAGAATGTATTATTTGTTACATCAACCAAGAGAAATCTATTTAAACAAAAAATAGAAATTTTCAACAAAAAACTTGATTTTTGACCAAGAAATATTCTTTAGTCAAGAAAGAAATAAATGTCAAACAACTTCTTGAATTTCTTAGCTAAAAAGGCAATTTTCTGCAAAACAGTTGTATTTTTAACCAGTAAATATGAATTTTCGAAAAAATGGTCATTTCAAGCAAATAATTTAATTTGTAATGTAAGAAGATAATTTTTTAACAAACACGTTGAATATTTAACAAAAGAAATCACTTGAGGAAAAATGGTTGAATTTTCCACAAAATAATTAAATTTGCGACACAATAGCTACAAATTTTGAGCAAAATATAATGCATTCTCAACATAAAATTCAATAGCAGAATTTTTAACCAAAAATAATTAACTTAAAAAAATAGCTTGACTTTTAACCAGAGATAAAAGTTCTAATAAAAGGGGTAAATTTCGATCCAAAAATACGAAATTTTAACAAAACACTTTAAGTTTTAACCAAACACTTGTGACTTTCTAACAAAATTATCGAACTTTCAACAAATTTTTAGATTTACCTTATTTAGAGAAATCAATCTGAATCATTAGTATAAAAAAATAATAAAAGTCTATAGTAATAATAATCATACTCTTAATAATTTGATTGAACTTTCCCTTTAAGAAGAGATAGAGATAGAGATAGAATGAGAGAGAGAGAGGGAAATTGGATATCACACCAAAGGGTATATCGATAATATTTAATAAAGGATGAAGGTTACATCAATATGCATATATATTTTTAAGATTCACTATCACTTCTACCTTGAATTACAGGGTCGTATCTTGTGATAAATAATTGCATCACTGTCTTATTGAAAAGCGTTTGCAATTGATTAATAATGATTACGTTGCCATTGCCTTGAGATCTACGATAAGGACACATTCATCATTCGCTAAATCACTTGTTTTAAATATAAAAGAGAGATTGAATAAACTTTCCATCTGTCTAAATTCATAACAAATTACAAAATTGTATTAAAAAGTTTAATCGATATCTATTTTTTCAAGTATTTGCATTTATATATGTGAATTTCTCTTTACAATAAATTAATTGCCTTACGCATACAAGATCGAAATTGGTTGCACCAACCGTGCGGTTGAATAATAAATAGACTGACGAATGTATATCATTATAGGGACCATTCACGAAATACATAATACATTGTTCAGGAACATCACCCCCTCCCCTCCCCTTCTACATTGTGCTCTTTATATTATACATAGCATAAAGAACAAATCATACCTGCAGCGAATTTTAACCCATTTAAAGCTTATTTAATAGAATAGATCTTTGTGATACAAGTGTGCAAAATAGGCGTTTGCCGAAGAGTGCGAAACTTGCAGCATGTGATTGCGAAGCGAGTGCCACATAACTGAGAAGCGAGTGCGAAGTGCGTGAAAAGCGAGTGCGAAGACGTAGACAAGTGCGAATTTAATGATCTCCCAATTGCGTGCTGATTTGCAAAATTAACGTGTTTGAAAGTGCGCATACGCCATTATTATTCTCGCACTGTCTGTTGAATTGAAGCTCTTTGCATATCATTTAGAGGCATGGAAGCCCTCAGTTTCGAGGAGGGTGTTGCAAACAAAATTTCTCATCGAGTGAAACCTATGAACTTAAGAGACATCTAATTTACACTTTAATTATATTGAAGGAGATTTCTCAACCCACGCATGATCCGCCACACGACGTATACATCCGGGAATTTGTTCTGAGTCTGCCGTCCTTGAAAGTTGGTCAGGATATTTTAGTGCACATTAAGGGTCTTCATATATTAATAGCAAGCGCAATTTTTTGCACAGGATTTATCATACCTCAACAATTATTTGACTTTCTTCGAAGCTGGCCAAAATATAAGGTCTTCGCATGCAGATTGAGAAAATAAGAAAATTTGTTTTTTAAATGACTATGATGGAATGCTTTCTTTTATTTCGATAGTTTTCAAAAATAGCTAAAATTTAAGGTCTTGGCATTTAGGTATGCATTCAAAAATAACATTTTCTATATCATGGTATTCCTTTTTTGATTTTTGATTTCTGTTTTGAAACAAAACAAGCCGCTTTATCCATTTTACAGTTATATTTTCGAATGAAAATCCACAAACTTTTTGCCTTGAACTATTTACGAATTCTAAGAAAACCTGATTTTTCATTCAATATTATTAAGGATGGTCTCCTGAACCCTACGGTATGAGATGCTTTCGCGAATTCATGGTCGTTCTATATATATTGTTAATGAAGCATTTTTCATAAATCATGCTGTATCTTCTAAAATAATCGACATTTTAACAAAATTGTTGTCAAACTATTAAGTGTTATTGAAATCCGCAAGTTGTATCGTATACAATTTTTTGTCTGTCTGATCGTTTTGGTAAAAAACGCACAAATTTAAAAGAAAATTTAAAAGAAAATAAATCTTTATAGATCAACTGAAATTTAAATAATAATCGATATTTTTCAATCTTTTTTTTATTTTCTCGTGATAAAATAATGAAGCTAATGCAGCCAATTAAAATTCGATTTAATAATATTTTACAAAAGTTTGATTTTTCTTAACCGGGTTTAACCTTCAAATTAGGGGAAGGTCGCGTGAGATAAGAAACCGCCCGTTCGACTGGCACTAATCTTCTAGGAAATCCAGTGGACTGGTCGCGCGAAGAAAGCAACCGTCCGCAAGACTTTCCCATTGTTAAAAGATTGGAGCGAGCTGGTTGATAAAAATAAAAGTTTTCTAAAATATTATGAAATTGAATTTTAATATTATGGATTTTCTTCGTTATATCATTAAAATCAAATCAAAATAAGGTAGTTTAATCGGTTAATATTTCCAATCCGAGCCAATACTTAAAGATTTATTTTATTTTAACATAATTTTCCATTTCTTGCATACATTATTCAGGATACAAAAAAAATGTATCAGATACATTTTTTCCCTCTAAGAATATTTGAACAGAATGAGACAATAAGATTTGAAAATTCTAAAAATTGTCGACTACAATCGGATTTAAAGAAACTTTTGCAGAACTTGTTTGTCTTTTTTTCTATAAACTATGGGTCACAAGCAAAAATGTGACAAAGTAATTTTATGTATAGTATCTTAATCTAAACAATTTTCAAAATGAACTTGCAAAATATCTATAAAAAAAGCTTACAGATCGAACTTTATTGTATGCTTTTTTGCGTTTTTTTCCAAAACTACCAGACAGACAAAAAATTGGATGAAAAACAAATTGTGGATTTCAATAACACCCAATAATTTTAGAATCATTATTTTAGAATGTTTATAATTTTAGGACCATTCTGTACAATATCTATTAAAAAAATTTCGGTGAACCATTACCACGGACCAAGGGGTTCCTATGTGTCCTGGACTATACGGTGCACCAGAGTGTTTAGACTGCCTATTTTAAATAATTTGTGATAAAAATTTGTAAAATTTAATTAACTTTCTTTTCGCTTGAAAATAACGAAACTTTTCTTGTAGTATTTATTCGAGAGTAAGAAAACTCTTAACTCGGTACATTGATTGAAACTTTTTTAATTTGAAAATATTTTTGCAAAGAGCAGATGATGTTGATAAAAAATGCAAAAGGTAGATCTTTTCGGAAAAGGGAAATTAGAAAGTCCGGACACGCAACTTGTGGGTGGCATGGGCAGTGGGTAGACCGGAAGAGATTTGGATCGGGGCCAAATCGCCGACATTCCCCGCAAGGCTTGTTGGTCTAATGAAAGCAATGTCTGGCTTGCCAGCAGTGCGGTGCTTGTGCAATACCACAGGGTAAAATTACTCACTCTCTGCAACAGAGTCGGGTGCTCGAACTTACTTCTCCGGCGAAACGCTGTAAATTCCGCGAAAGGGGAGAACTACTTCCTAAAGTTTAATTGCCCTTTTCCACGTCTCTTGTCACAAAGGTTCAAACTTCTTATTCTCGGATACTCGGGTGAAAATTCATATTCACTTTCGCAACAGAGTTTATTTTTATTTAATGAAATTTAAGAAAATGTTGCTATTGTAAATCGAAAAAAGACCCTAAAAAAATCCTAAAAAATAAATAAAAATTTTAGCCTAAAATAAAAAAAAATAAAAATAAGTAGGCAACCAACCAAAACCTCTTCCTTTTATAATTTCTTTCGTCTTTTTTATTTTTATTAATACCAGAGAGAGAGAGGGAGAGAGAGAGAGAGCATCGTTGTTTGGTTAAATTTTGTTTTATTGTGACTTTATAACAAGAAAAATAAAAAAGGCGACAGAAATAAAAAAGAGAAGAGATGGGATTTGAATGGTTGCCCTCTCAGTTCTATTTCCTCTTTTTTATTTAGTCAAATTTTTTTTCTTTTTTAGGATTTTTCCCTTTATTTTTAAAGAAGATCTGTTTGAAAATTACAGTAGAAGCTTGTTATGGTGCTTTCCAAATTTGCTCGTTAGCTTCTTGGTTTTATTTTCAGGAATTCTATACATTAAAGAAATTTTTTTAGACTGGTCATAGATAATGAACAACTGGAGGCCTTCAGGGATCGACCAAAAACAGCATTACCAATCTAAGGGGGGAGGGAGTCAAGCTCAAAGGTACGGTTTAGAATGTTAAAGTAACGTTGTGAACTTAGATTACATTTATTACGTTTCCTGATGATAAATTTTAATAAATTGCTTTTTCTATATTTTTAAGGAACATACGCTATCTCCACTTTTACTCGGATTTATGCTTAAATGCGAACGGATTGAATAGAACCCAAAAATAAAAATGAACTAACTTTGGTTGTAAAGTCTACTATCATATTTTTGGCTTGAAATTCATCTTGTTTTGTTAAAAATTTTAGTATTTGGTTTAAAAATTTTATTGTAAGAAAAAAAATTAAAATTCAACAATTTTGTCAAAAATTAAAGTGCTTTGTTAAAAGTTCGTATTTTTGGTAGATCCTTAATCATCTTGCTGGAAAATTCATCTCTTTTTTTACACTTAACTATTTGGTTAAAAATTCATCTTTTTATTGTTGTTGAAACCTCATCTACTTATTTCAAAGTTTAACAGCTTTTCAATAAATTCATATTTTTTGAAATTCACCTCCTTGTTTAAAAATATAATTATTCCATTTTTAGAAAATTAATGTTCCGGGTTAAAAAATCAAAATATATTTTTTATGGAAAATTGAACGTTTCTAGTTTATGCACTTAATTAAACTTGAAGTTTTTTATTTTTTGTATGGAAATTCGACTATTTGGTTGAAAGTTCAATTAGGTTTCAAATTAAATTGAACTATTTTATTAAATTCCACTATTTTGTTGGAAACTTTATTATTTGTTGTAAATTAAACTATTTACTTAAAAAGTCATCTTTATTGTTTGAAAATTCCACTACTTTGTTGAAAATATAATTCTTTTGTTACAAAATCATCTTTCTTAGCTTGAAAAACTAACTATTTTGTTGAAAATACATCTGTTTGTGTTTGAAATTTAATCTCTTTCGTTAGAAAATTCGACCATACCTGTAATGTTGAAAATTCAACTATTTTGTTAAAAAGTAATCTTTTTTTGTTGTTGACAATTCAAATGTTATTGTCTTGAATTCATTCTTTTGGATTCAAAATTAATTTTTTTTTTGGCAGACTTGTAATATTTATTGGTTAAATAATGATCTTTCTTACAGGGAAGGTACTCTAGGTGTCCCTCGCCGATTTAATTCTCCCTGATATATGCTGTAGTACTCGAAAAACTAAACGAAACGTATTTTTCTTTTATCTGCGGAAAAACTCTTTAAGGGCGTGAAACAGCCCCTCAAAGATAGGGGTACCAAGTTTCGATTGTATAGTTTTGTGTATAATAATCAAATTGATTTCGATCAAACCTACTGGAAAAGTTTCCTGGTGATGAAAGTTGAATAACCTAATTTTCTGAACAACAAAAAAATGAAGGGGATAAACCACCCCTACATATATTTAAATTTGTGCTGAAAATGTTTAAATTCACAGTAAAAAATTTGAAAAAAATATATTTTTCACATGAGACAAAAATAATGTTGACGTATTTCACCAAAAAATTGTAAAGACAACATTTTTTTAATTAACGGGGTTAAAAAAATATACACTTTTTATTTTGTGTATATGATAACGTATACTTCCCACATACAAAGAAAATTGGGAAAATAGTTTTATAACAAAGGAAGTAAAATAGTGGATCCAACATGAATACAAAAATTACACAGCAGTATCCCCCAACCCCCTATTATGTATAAAATTGAAAAATAAGTCCAAAATCGAGCAAAAAAATTCGAAACGAATACGTGGTGCGGT
>JAWWLR010000128.1:21186894-21201519 GCA_035041075.1 Acraspis erinacei
TTTCTTGAAACAAGTTCATATGAACTAATCAATAGGGCTGTTTCATGATTTTAGATAAAATCATTTTTCAATAGATAATTTTAATCCGAACCGAAGGAGTGTTGTAATTTTTTCTTCCCTTCAGTCATTCAACAGAAAAAAAATTATTAAAAATTGAAGGCTTATTCTTCTATTCTTCTATTCTATTCTACTTATTCAAATTGGTGTCACGTGGGTGTCACGTGACTCAGAGGTTCTCATAATTATTTATCAATGTGAAGATGTGGCTTTGATGAAAAACATGAAAACTAATGAAACACATGATAAAGATGTTAGGCCACGGTCTGCTGTCAATTCTGACTATTTTGATTTGATAGCTTTATTTGTTAAGGTTTATGCGTCAAAAAAAGTTCTGCTGTTGTAATATTTGGATTAAGAGGCAGTAGTACGTTGAGGGAATCCCGTAAGTACAATTATTAATATATTTTAAAATCGTAAATATTTACGAATTGTTCAGTAAACATGACGACGTTTAAGTACTTCTTCAATGAAAAAGATATTTGAGAATCACTGACACATGAGCTGTGACTAGTGGAAAATCCGAGCCCTTTGGCATTTAAGGGGGTTTTCCAATCGACATAGTCATATAAAAATCATATTTCAGCATTAAATTAAAAATAGGAAACAATATGTAAAAAGTATTTTATGGGCGTTTAGACAATTACAAAAACGTTTATTTTTATCATGGGGAATCCGTATGAAACAGCATAGGGTTTGTACCACCTTTAAATACACTGGAACCTCGATATCAATGAACTCACGTAGACCATCAGCGTGTTAGTTACATCATGTTGCGTCATCCCGGCAGATCCAAAAGAAAGAATTATTATGACGGCCCTGATTGTTTACGTTTGGACTGCCTGCATTTTTTCCAAGGCCATAACCGAAACCGTCAACAAAACCAGTTTCCAGTGTATTGAACAAATTTGGTGGGTGAGAGCATACATTTTTTTTATAATTTCGAAATTGTTATTAGATCGCCCCATTAAAAACTCTACCTTCATTTATTATATATGTAATACACACACACATGTTCAAAAAAATGTTATTACTCATCCTTTTTCTGAATTTTACTACTTAATTAAGGCAAAAGGACGCAATCCACGTATTACCATACATAGTACAGGTTTGATGACGTTTTCTGTAGTGAAGGACGTGCCAAGCTTTTGAAAATTGTGAATTGGGTCACCTAAATTTCAATTGTTAATACCGGCAAACTTTTTACGAAGACGGATTCCCATCGTATATGACAATGCGTCCAAGGATCCACACTTTTAGCAAATTGGTAATCTCTTTATGAATTTGCAAACTCACATTCAGTCAAACGTACAGTCATAAACCGAAAATACTGTGTGACGACATATTTGCTTAAAATTTTTTATTGTTTGTAACAGAAACAGATCATTTTTATTTTTAAATTTCTACGAGTAATAAAATATTTTTTATGATGCCATAAATCGTACTTTTAAATAGTACATACAAAAGTGACAGGTTTTTCTGCGTCACTTTTTAAAGGTAACGAAAAAATACAGCAGTTGCAATAAAATATCATAAGAAATATAATTTGTTAAAAGAAATTTTCAAATTTACCTTTTGATTTAGTTCAATATTTTATTTGCTCTACGAAAACTAACATGGAAAATACGGTGGTCCAAATTTTGGTCTCGAATTTTAATACACATTACTCATAAATTTGTTCAACTCCTCAGTAAAATAAATGCATTAAATAAATGATATTTTGAAGTTCCGAAAACCCCATGAAGTTTAAGACGTATTTCCCATAAGAAAACAGACGTTTTTATACATTTTATTCAGAATTATCAATATAAGGTGAATCGAGTTGAAACTCATCACTTCTTTTAACAATTAGTTATAGAATACAAATAGATAATTATTGGTTACATATCAGTCTCATAAATCTATTTTATATAATCCCAAAATAACTTAATAAGTAATAAATTGGGTTTTGCGATTTTTTAGCACAAATTATAATTTTTTGAGGTTTTTTAAGTACAAATTAATGTTAATACATAAAACACGACTTTCTGCTAGTAAATGGATGTTTACATACGTTTTTTAAACCATTTATTATTGTTCTTAGAAATTTTATCTCAGAATAGAGTTAGAAAGTCGCGACTTTCGGAATTTTTAAACTTATTTTCAATTTTTCAGTTAAAGCGAGGCAAAAATCAAATATATTTAGCATAAATAATTGATTAAACAATTTATTATTCTATATAATAATATTCGCTTTAGAATAATGTTAGAAAGTTGTTTTTTCCCTGAAATCTTCAACTTTTTGTCCAATTTTCTTCTTTTTGTCCTCTTTTATTTTAGAGTATGGGCACAATGAAAGAATTTTAATATACATAACTGTTTGAACCAATTATTATTTTAAATAATATTTTTCTTGAATAATGCTAGAAAGTTGCAGTTTTTTCTCAAATTTTCTACTTTTTGACCGTTTTTAAATTATTTTAACTATCCTCTCTTAGAGTAGTGCTAGAAAGTTGCTAGTTTTTCTGAAATCTTTAGCTTTGCTTTGACTACCTAATTAAGAAAAAATAATAAATATTATTATTATTAATATAAACAAAAAGGCTCTAAGTGTCTACCTCAAGGAAATCTTATATTTGATATGGTCCATGTAGAAAATTTGAAGAATATTTCAAATAATAGTTTTAATTCAGAAAAATATATATTCGTTTATAACTTAAAAGCCAAAGACAAGTTAAAAATTCAGAAAAAACCGCAACATTCTAGAGAATATCTGAAAGAAGGCAGTTACAAACAATAATAAATTTTTTAAATAATTATTTTTATAAAATTGCTTTGATTTTTACCTCGCTCTAAATGACTTTCTAGCATTATCCAAAGATAATATTATTTAAAATAATGATAAATTGTCTCAACCATTATTTTTGTTAACTTGAATTAATTTTTACCTTACTCTGAACAGAAAATTGACAAAAAGTGAAACATTTGAGAAAAAACCGTGAATATCTATCCTTACTACAGGATAAGATAGTTATAAATAATGATTCTGTTTAAACAATTATATTTCTTAGATTTTAATAATTTTCATCTAGTCCCAAATGAGAAGCGGACAAAAAGTTGAATATTTTAGAAAAACCGTTACTTTCCAACACTATGCAAAGGTAATATAATTTAAAGTAATAATATATTGTTAGAACAATGATTTTTGTTAAATCAAAATAATTTTTGCCCCACTCTAAGGGAAAAGTTGACAAAAAGTGAAAAATTTCAGAAAAAACGTTAACTTTATAGCATTATTCCAAGAGAATTTTATTAGAAATAATGAATCAATTCAAGCAATTATGTTTGTTAATTTGAGAGAATCATTTCCTCACTGTAATTGAAAAGTAGTGAAAATGTGGAAAATTTTAGAAAAAACTGAATTTTTCTGGCATTAGTTTTAGATAATATTATTATAAATGATATGAAATTGTTGAAATAATCATTTCTGTTAAATTTACTTCATTATTGCCTCGCCGTAATTAAAAAGTTCAAAATCAGTTGAACAATTCGGAAAAACCTCGACTTTCTGACTCCGTTCTAAGAGAATATTTCTAAGAACGATAATAAATTGTTAAAACGATTTTTGTAAGCATCGAATTACCAGTAGAAAATAGTATTTTATGTGTTAGAAACAATTTGAATTTAAAAAACGACAAAAAAATCTTAATTAGTAACAGAAACTGGCAAAATCCAATTTTTCACTTATGGGTTTCTAGGCTCTAGAAAACGGACTTGGGTGGGAGGAGAGATATTTAAAAATTAATTTTTTGTTTGTTTTGAGTAAATAATTTTGAAGAGAAGTGTTGAGTTTTAACTCGATTTACCTAATATGGACGATTCTGAATAAAATTGATAATAATGTAATGTAATTGATAATAATGCTGTTTGTCCTAAGGGAAATAGTGTTAAACTTTATGGAGTTTAACAATAACCGTTGTGATTTACAATTCTCGTGGAAAATTATTCAAATTTAGAGTTTTTCACATATTAATCTTCTTTAATCCCTAAAATGGCTACATATATTCCTAAGAATAATGTATCTTTGATAATATTTGATAAAATATAACGAACTAAATGCTTATAAACAATTAAGATAATCAAAATTCCAAATGTTGGTAGTTTCACTTGGGAAAAGTCGGGTTTTTTTTCGCAATAGGTTGAAAATGAATCACAAAACAACATGCTAAGATTTACTCAATGACAAATCTTTTGAAAATAACCTACTGACTTTTTTGGCGAACCACAATTTCTCAAAGATTCTTGTCTTCTTCTGTAACTGATACAGGGATCCAAACTTATTACTATTCTTGTACTATTCCTGTAATTACTAATGTTAGTTCTAGGTCTGCAAAAAACGTTCTTGCGACATTCCCATCACTGGATGTGCCTGAGTCTTGTTTTACTGTATCTATTACTAATCTTGTCTTCTAAAAATTATCGTTGCAAATTCGATTCTCTTCACCATCTTTTGAAAATCTTTAGATAAATTCATATCTACTAGCCCTTTCATAAACTCGAGTCAATAGGCTATATCCTATTGACAATCCATAAGCATATGCCTTGGCACCTATAACTTTGCCCAGAAATATCCTGGAAAACTTATCCGCCCACCATCGACAACTTCATATCAGGTTTTATAACAAAAGTACCGGAATCTTTTTTTATTATTGTGGCCTTCATTTTATCGATTTCTTTCTGAAGGGTTTCTGAATTGGTTTTTTCTAGGGTTTCTTTTGGGAATTCATATACTATTGGTCTGCAACAGGATGTTGAGTATATATTAGATTTTTATTACACTACAGAATTTACCAAATCCTCTAAATAAAGTCGCGGTGGTACCATTGAAACCGTGAAGATACTTTTATCCGCCATATCTTGATCATCTTTCTTTCGCTTCTACGTGCTTTGGCTTGGAGAACCATCGCAACCGTATTTCACAATTAACTTCAAGTTATGAGGTTTCCTAGTATCGGTAAATGGAAAAGAAATATCACGATCTTTAAAAATCAGAGATATCGTGTGATCTAATAAAGATTTCAATATCCGATTGTAAAAACTTTTCCGTTACTTTAATCGAATGTGGATAACATTCTTCTTTAGCTTTTGCCAAATTGTCGTATGCTAGGTAAATATCAGCAATTCTCTTTTTTTGCCTGCATATGGATCATGTGATACTGATGTATAGAAAAATTACCTTCGTCTAATAACGCCGAAGCTTCTTCTGATGTGTAATAAATCGGACAATCATTCATATTTTTATTTTTATCGGGAGGGAAAATTTAATTCATGAATTTTGATACTTTCTTCCAATGAAATAGATTTAGGGAGCGAAAAAAGCCTCTCTTATTTTTAAGACAGTATATTTTTAACGGATATCTATTAATTTTCTTCGTTTTATTGAAGCTGAACATTTAACAAAGTCACCTGAGTTTGTCCTGCATTTGAAAATTACATTCAGGTTAAAATTCAATGATAAAATATGTGTTCAAACAATCTGCAAACTTTTTGTCGAAACAAGTTTTAATAAATAATAAGCTATGCGATTTTCTTTTAAAATAAGGGATATAATCATGATTCAATTTGATTTTAACATTTTTCAATGGTTTAGCGTTTAAATTAAATTCTCTTCATAAATGCTGAGCTAAATCTTTCACACCTACCTTGGAATCAGAAATAAAAAATCGGACAGGATCTTTATATGAGAACTTTTAAAGTATTATTATTGAAACAAACTCATACAATTAGAAATCTAAACAAATAGAGAAAATAAATATAATGTAATGCAGAAAAGAACACAGTTGTTTATTTTTCATTTTTTTCAATTAAGACGAACTTTTTGCATACAATTGGTTAGTAAAGACATTTATAGAAATATTTAATAATATATTTTTATTAATATTGATGACAAACTCGGACTGACAATTTACATTAGTCTAAAGCTATTTTGATTAAAAATCAGATTTTTTGCTACGGGAAACTCCCGGAATTTAAATTTATTTATGTTAATTGTTTATAAGCATCCAGATTGTTACATTTTACCAAATTTGATCAAATATATATTATTTCCAGGAATATCGGTACCCATTCTGGCGATCAATGAAAATCAAAATTTGATTAAATATTAAATTTAAATTCTTGTTAACTTTTCAAATATTTTTGCGACTAGCATTCATTCATCCAATTTTGACACATTCCCAGTGCAACAAAATTATTCTTCTACCCGAAAGGGTCAAGATCTTAAATATTTTTATCTAATTCGTTTATAAAAATTAAATTTCTATATTTTACCAAATATTATTAAAGATTTATTTTTTCAAGGAATAATAACTGAAGTTATTCTAGCAATTGATGGAAATTGCAATTGAAATTTAAGAAATTCGAATTAGATTAAAATCAAATTTAAAATCCTATTTAACGTCCAATAATCAACTTAATGTATATAATTCCGGAAAAGAAAACCGTGAATCCAACTACCAAATTTGGTCGTTAAAATTTGGTGGTTTATTTCTTGGTTTTATTTTCAGGAATTCGAATTCTATACATGAAAATGTAAGTTGTAAAAACCTCAAATAAAAAAATTTTCATACAATAATTTTTTATAACGATGTCTATTGATATCCTTTTAATTACCTTTGTAATTATATGTCATTCCTACATTAATAAGGAGCGCTTTCAGCAAAAAGAAAAAAATTACAGATAATCAGACTATTTGCTAATTTGTTCATAACATTTGTTTATAAAAATTAAATGGATTAATAAGCAAATTATCTGTGTTCTCTGAGTCCTCGAACATTTATTATGTACAAAATTTCAGTATTTCTATACTTTGTGGAAAAAAATTATTAATAAAAAAATAGAGAAGACAAAAGTTCTGACCGCGAAGCTTTGCATAATTGAATCCACTTTTTTAAATTAAAAATTGGATCAAAATAAAGGCTCTGAACATTTTTGAGCGAAAAAAGTGCATTTCCTCCCACTGACAGACCACGGATGGACGGAAATCCGATCGTGCATAATTTACTGAAATTTTTTTCGAAAGAAAGAAGTCATATAAACTTAATTTAATTTCTTGTCGAAAAAAAGCATTCTTTTTAGAGAAAAAATAAATATTTGAGAAAATGTTTACATAAAGTCCAACATAAATAATAATAAATTGAAAATCTCGATAACTTTTTTTAAAAGTACTTACCAGATTACTGCGATTAATTCAATGAATTATCTTCGAATAAAAAAGTTTAATTATAGAGTTGATCAAGTATTTATAGAACAAAATGAAATTTAAAAAAAGAAAACGACACTAATTAAATGATACCTCTGCTCGTGTGCTTCGAGGAATGGAAATTCCAATCTCATATTTACGAACCTAATAGGATTTTCCATTGTGGTTTCTATTACATATATATCTCACAGAATATCCTAAATCATAATATTTATACCAAAGTTACTACAAACGGGTCAACTGTTTGTAGAATTTGCATCCAATTTTGGATTAAAATTATATTTCGGGTTCACGGTGATTTAATCTGATTGGATGGATTTTTCAAAAGAGAATATTCACTACAATGATAATTATCTCCTTCAAGCCAAAAAACGGACTGAGTCTCACAACTATTGTCAATGTCCCAAACGTACCTCTCGTAAAAAGTAAGAGCGGAAGACACTTTTTTTCAGAGCGTCTATTCCCGGTGCGATGTGTACCTGGCTCTTATTCACCATCCCAAAAATGGTCGGCAGAAGTAGAGAAGACATAGTCTACACTTATAGACAGGGACGTACAAAATTTTTTTTATAATCCATTTATCGATTTAATATTCAAACCTTTATGACTACCAGTGCCTATTTATGAAGTTAAAAATATGGCTTATTCTGTTTGTATTGAAAGAAAACTTTTTTCATATTCAAAATACAACAATAATATACCTCGTGTTTCGCTCGCGTCTTTGAGATGCATTGATCGACTTATTGTTATACCTTTTATGACCTACCAGTACCAAAATATGAAATTTAAAAAAATTAGGTTATACTGTTTATAGGGGAAAACTTTGTTCGTATTAAGAATATTACAGAACTGTATGAGACATGTTTGTTCGCGTCTTCAAAACACGTCGAATGACCTATTCACGAACCTTCCATGAACAACCATTACAGATTTATGAATTTTCAAAAAAAATTTCGTTCTCTTTATACGAGACAAACATTTCTAATATTAAAAATACGACAATAATATTTGTACCGTTGTACCGTTGTATGAAGTTGAAAAAAAGTTTATTCTGTTTATATGAGAAAAACTTTGTTCAAATTTGGAATAATAGGTTACTGTATCTGAAATGTTTGTTCGCGTCTTGGAGATACGTCAAATTATCTGTTTACGAACCATGATCCACCAGTAAAGATTTATAAAGTTTCGAACAAAATTGTATATTTTGTTTATATGAGAAAAACATTCCTGTTAGGAATAATATGGTACTGTTTCAAAATTGTCCACTTAAATTAGAGCAAGATAATAATAATTATTGAAATTAAACAAACTGAATTGCTTCAGTAAATTATTATTCTTTATAACTACCTTCTTCAATAGTAATGCTTGAAAGCTAAGGTTTTTTTTTTGAAAATGTAAACTTTTTATCCACTTCTGAGGTAATAATTAATGCAAGTTAATGAAATTAATTATTTAAGCAATTGATTATTGTTTATAACTAATTTCTGATGAATAATATTCATAGAAAGTTGTGATTTTTTCACAAATCTTTAGTTTTTCTTTAACTTTTTATTTATGAAGAAACAATAAATGTACATCAACAAGAATTATTTTTTATAATAGTATTGTATTTTTCATAGGGAATTATTTTACTCTTTTTCCAAGGTTTTAAAAATATTTATTTAAAAAATAATGCTATTGTACAGTAGAGACAAAAATAAATAATGGAATAATTACCACTAGGTGAAAGATGTAAGTCTGTAAATAAGTTATAAAAAAAATTGTTTGAATTACAGCACGAAGTTTATTGCGAAGTGTCAAAGAAAAATTTAGAACTGCACATATTGTACTATTATTACCTATCCCCCAACCCTCCTACCCTAGAGAAAATACGTTGTCACTCTAAATCAAATAATTGATTATAACATCTCACGGGACAAGGTAGACTTAGCGCAGTCAGGAAATTGCTTCCGGTACTCTGTTACCGCTTGTAGTAAATATTGTTCCTGACTTTTGTCCCTAGTACGAATTGAATTAAAGTCAGCTATAAATCTGACAAATATCTTTTTTATTTCAAAACAATATATTCACAAAAAAATGGAAATTGTTAAAAATAATGATTCACTCAAATGCTTATTTATTATTAGTTCATAACTACAAAACATAAATTAAAGTTAAAAAATGGAAAAAATAATAAATAATAAATGTTTGATAACTTGAATTAATTATTACCTAAGTGGAAAGTGGGCATAAAGTTAAAGTTTTCAGAAAAAAATCGCAAGTTTCTAACATTGCTATAGGAAAAGATAATTATAAACATTAACAATTTATTTAAATAACTATCTTTGTTTTGAAAAAACATGCAATTTTCTAGCATTATTTAAACACAAGATTATTCAAAATAATAATAGATTGTTCAAAGAATTAATTTTGTTAACTCAAATTAATTAATACGAGACTGTAATTGAAATGTTGAAAACATTGGAAAAAATATTTGTTTCTTATGAGAAATGCGTGTTCAACTTCATGTGGCTTGCGGAATCTATACATATCTTTTTTTAAACACATTTAGTTTTTTTATGGATTTAAACAAATTTCCGAAGGATATAGAAGGAAATTTTAAAAAATTTGATTGCATTTTTGGACCGCCCTAATGTATATTCCTAATTTATCTTTTGACATTCATTTAATTTATGTTTGGTTTACCTGGGTTCAACTAAAATATTCATATCCCCAGAATTTATTCCAGAAGTGTCCACTTGCAAACTTTTATTTCCCCTTCAGAGCTCAAAATCCCCATCAGCTGAATAATGCAAATAATTTCGAAAACAAATTTTTGCATAAGAATTTGCTAGACAAATATTTTAATTTTACAAAATGTCTCGTCCTGAAATTCAGAGTGAGTCTAAATATTTTTCATAAGTGTAGCTAATTCATTCCTTTTTTCAGCTTTACCAATCGCTCGTTCTAAAAACAGAACAATATCAAATTTTAGTATTAAACTGATTTTTCAATTTGCATTGTATATTATAATTTATCAATAAAAATAGATTTTTGTTGTGCCGTAAAAAAGAAAATATTGGATATTCGCTGGCCTTAATTACTAAAAGTAATGAAAATGTACTTTTTACTCAAAGTAAAAATGATGCAACTCTACAAAAAAGCAAACAGTGAATACAGATGCTATAAAAACTAAAAAAAAGAAGCGGACCGAGCATAAATTAAAAATTAAGAATATAGAAAAATATACGCCACTTGTTTCAAAGGAAAATACCAATACAGAGTGGAAATTTACCTTAAAGATTAAAACATTTCCAAATATATTATATTATTTTTAAAAATGCATAAAAATAACAATACAATACGATAATTCATCAGTGTATTGAAATACTCTACTCTTATATTTTGATTTGAAATATTTCCTATTTTTCCTTTATTTCACAAAAAATTTACTGAACTGTACTGTATTTTTTTATTTATTAAATTTCCATAATTTCAATTTAAAATTGCAAAATTTAATAATAAAAGCCTTGAGACTCAGTTTTTAATTTAATAATTTTTTATTTAAATTTTTAAATATATTTTAATTTGAAATAATAAAAATTAAATCTGTTTTTGATCACCATATTGTCACATTAAAGATGCTTATAAATTTTCGGTAAATATCCATAAACTTCCAAATATTTTTCTAAAATTTCCATAACTGACATTAAATTGTTGAGCCTTTAGCATCATGGGTATGTATAAGTTATTAATTATGCTTAAGTATGCTTAAGTTATGCGCTACACGGGCAATAACAAATTCACAAGACATTGCTTCACAAACGAAAGCTATAATAATTATGTACACACTTAATCCATTTTACCTTGTTTTATCCAAGGTAAAAACAAGGTCATGTCTAGATTCACTCAAATTTAATGAGCATGGGCGAAATATTTTCGATGCTTCGTAAAAATAATCCTTTTCGTATACGCTAACATAAATACCACAAGGCAAGAGTAGAAAAACCACAACACAACCTAATTTGTTTATTTCACCTATCCACCGTTTTATATTTGACCTTTAGAAATGTTATAACTTGTTTTTACTTTATCCGATTATTACAATACAGTTGTAGAAAAAGATAGGAATAAGAATCTTCTGTCCTATATTTACATACGAACAATTTTTGTTGCGTAATCCAATAAATTCAAATGGCCTACTCTTAAAAGTAACCTAATATTGTCTAGTTTCTCCTGTGAGGAGACTTGTAGCAATTTAAATTGAATTACTTTAATATTATAATACTATTATATTATAAATATTGTAATACTATAATAATAACGAACAATCTAAATTTCGTTGCGATAAATATAAAGCAGCTTCAAGTTCTAAGTGTTTCAAATTGAAAGTTTATTCAAATTAATCGAAGATTCGTAAGCTTTAAAAATACAAATTTCGAAATTTGTATTTCGAAGGGTCAATAAAATATCTTTAAAGCCAGAGCAAACTGATAACATTAAAATATAATTACATAGACCTTCGAATATATTTTTCTCCTAATGAGACAATATAATAGAGTACACTGATCAATACTTTATATCAGTGAATGCAACGCCACAAATGTAAAAGTGCCTAGTAAACTTACACTAATTACTATAGTGATATTCTACTAATTCATTTAGAGAAAACTTAGCCACTATAAAGATTAGTAAAAACTATACTACTTCCACTATCCTACTTACTAATTTGACTACTTATTTCCTATTGAAACAAATGAATTTATTTGGGGTTGTATGAATAAGTGAGAAAAAGCTTACAGGAATGGTTTGATGTGTGAAGACAGAAAATTTTGATCAAAAACGCAATTGTGTAACATTTTCGATGTTATTGAAACAATAAGAAGGCAATATTTTGAAGCTTGTAAATAGGATATGTCACCCCCCACCATCACCAAATGTTTACAAATTATTTTTGCAAACGAAAAAAGTAGAATTATTTACACATGTAATAAATTTTACCATCACCAATTGTTTACATGTTATTTTTCCATACGAAAAGAGTAGAATTACTTACACATCTAATAGATTTTACGTTCCATTATTCAAGTTAAATATGCTGAAGTGTTTCATCGTTTTAAAGTCTACACGAAGACTTCGCCAGCTCGGATGGTTGACTTGATCATCGCAGAAGGCCGATCTGACCATCACAGATGGTTGTATTCATTATTTAGAAGGTGAGCCTCGATGGCTGGCATAATTTCCGCGCATTCTGGGCGCCATGACCAGCTATAGTCCATCTCAACTCCCACAATTACTTTATTCTTGTTTCGGAATCTTACAAAATATAAGCCAGCATAAAAAATGGGCTTGATTTTAATATCATGCCTTCTGACATATTCTTGATCTGGACGCAGATCATTACGCAAAAGGGATAAATCTCTGAAAGCTGCTAAAAAATGTCTAAATCCAAATTACTTGAACTTTTAAAGCATAAAATGTGACAACTTGAAATCTTCTTTTTGAAAAGAGCCTAAGACACTGTAAAAAGGTCCACTGGTTCTAGAATTATCCTAAAAACTGTAGGGGCATGCGCAAGACAAAAATCAGTCCTTTTTTATGATTAATAGAGAACCAGTAAACATGTTTAGAGTTCCTTGGGCTTATTTATAGACAAAAAATTTAAAGGATTAGTTTTCGTGACTTTTAAATTTTTACCATAATATTCCTAGATTTTGCCAAGAGTGGAAGCTGATTCATGAAAATGGTCACAAATCAGAACTGGGACTGGTTTTTCTTACTCACCAAATCATTTAAGGTTATGGAAAATCACTTCAATAATGGCTCCTTTGATGCAGAATTTAATTAGCTTCTGGGCAGATCAAAAACTTGATGCCATATATATTTACCTTATGGGAGAACAGTATTTGCCGCAGGTAGAAGTTAGCTCATAAAGGTTCTTCATTTGGTGCTATATATACCACGCATCTTAAATCATATATATAAACTGCACAGATCATATCATTGTGATGTTTCCGATATTCGAGAGTTGGAACACCAACATGTGGACCTAAAATTTTACAATCGAGCGGTATAATTTGATTTGCACTTCTTGTAAAAGACATCTGAATTTGTTTTCCCATAAAATCGATTACTAGTTTTTTGACTTTGCATAAAGATAAACTTTGGCTATGCAAATATGGCTCAGGTGAACTATTTGGATCAACAAAGAATACAAATGGATTAGGGGCATGCCAGCTTGGCCCGTGTGGATAGTGTCTTTCGAGTTCGAATGGAGATGGGCTACGGCTACGCGAGCATCGTACAGGTGAATCTTCTTTTTTGACATTCCTTGAAGCTGGGCTATGGTTACGCGAACCATGCTCAGATCAACCTTCTCCAAAAAGTCCCGAAGAAGTGATTTCTGTAAAAAATCGATATTATTTTGGTTTAAAAAAGATTAAAGTCAATCGCAAAAGTAGGTACTGCAAAATTCTACATTGAAGCACTTAGAAGACAACAATTTTACCAAAATATTTTTTAAGAGGCCAAAATTTAAAGATATTACTTCTAAGAAACACTAATTTTATACTAAAATCTTGCTAAGACTTAAAAAAATCTAAAATTTTTTCAAGCGAAAATGAAACAAGTTTCAGGAAATTATATGCGAGATTAAATCTATTCAAATTAATGGAAAAAGGAATAAAGATGGTTTGTAATATTTTCTCATTGGAGTGTGGAAAAGTGAACAAAGTTTTTGAAAAAATTGAATAGTATTTAATATTCTATGAGTGGCAATAAAACGATCTTAATTTTTTAATATAAGAGTTCATATTGTAGGGTAAATTTTTTGTCAACAAAATTTTTTTAAATAAATGAAGTCTCTTTCCTGTGATCTAAATTTTATAACATTATAAAAATTTGCTTACGAGACAATGAACATTCTTCCAACCACTGATTTTAAGGCGCAGTGAGAAAACCTTTTTTTAAATTTATAATTGGAAAGGGGTAGAAAAGTTGTAATTTGGGTTCAAAATAACTTCCCTAAATTTTCATTTAAAAAATGCCTTCATGAACCGTATCCATTTTATACATGAAAATGGTGAAAAATCGCACAATTCTCATTATTTTTTTAGAAAAAAAAGCATTGCTAAGGCCCAAATTGATAAGAAAAGTTGTATACGGTAACTGAATTTGTAACTGTCCAGTGTATATCCCGTGATCAAATTTCTTATGTTATGCCGTAAAAGTAGCAAATATAGTAATAAAGCACTCTTAGTCCCACATTGTGCCTTTGGACGTAGGTCGTTCCCGCATGAGTTGGACAACTCGATAGTATGTGTCCTAGGTGCTGAGGGTATGCGTGGCAC
>JAWWLR010000128.1:21210450-21228158 GCA_035041075.1 Acraspis erinacei
CGAATGTGAGAAAAATACAAAGACCGATTGCGTAGCGCGAGAAAAAACAGTCGTGCGCCCTAGACGCGTTATAATTTGCTTGCCGCGCACCCAGCGCGCGATGAGAATGTGCCCGTGCAGCGGGCAGATTTTTTTTATTGAAACACGAAATTTTCTGAAAACAGCTACCTTTCTTTTCGCTAAAGTTTTTAGCTGTAATTACCACATTATTATATTGACATAGACGCACTACGCAAAAATTTAGTGCTGATTTTGTGCTAATTTATAGGCCGCGCCAACAGAAATTGTATGCACTGTAATTTTTTTCACTAATGGATAGTAGTGCTAGCTTCACATGAGGCTAAAACTCCAACCTCGAAAAAATTGAAACTGCTACTCACAAAATTCTGCTTTACGTAGAAGTTTAGTGCTTATTTACACAGCTAATTTTGTTTAAAAAAAATGGATGGTAGTGCTACCTTTGCATGGAGCTTCAATTCTCACGTAGAAAAAAATAAAACTACAGCTCAAATAACGTGTTCGCTTTCGCAGAAATGTAGTGCTAATTATATGCTTTGGATGTATATGCTGAGCCCAAAATTACAACAACTGTTTCTTGTTATAGGAATTTTCGAAGACTATTCAATGAAGAATTCTATGTATCAATCATATGGGTTTGCAACCACTAACAAGTCCCCACGTGTCTTGAAATGTACGGCTAGATCCGCAATTTCCATCTGTTTAAGTAAATGTTTCTACTTTAAGTCGCCTTTTTTCTAACAGAATCAAAATCAATGTTACCATTTTATAAGTCTTGTACGTCTTCGATACCATAGCTTTATACTTAACAAATACTTATTTTTCGAAACAAATTAAAATTGTGTAAAGAATATTTATACAGGAAATTGTCATTGTGTGTTTAATAGAATATTTATCAATATTATAAAGTAATTTTCAATAATGTACGCAATTTCCATTTGCTTAAGAAACTTTTTCTACTGAAAATCGCCTTTTTTTCTAACAGGATCAAAATTTTATACGTTTTCGATACCACAGCTTTATACTTAACGAAACCTTCTGTGTATAAACAAATAAAAATTTTTTTAAAAACATTTATGCAGGAAATTTAGAAATGTTTTCTATATTCTTCTATTAATATATTACGATTAGTAATTGTTGAAATTATAAATTTTCTTTTTTATATTCATGAATTTTTTAAACAATTCCACTTTTGTTTTTCCGAATTTTTAGTCTACATTGCGTTTTTTACATTGTATATCTTAATATCCTAGCCTCATTATTTAACAAATTCTTTTTGTTTAAACACTTTTTTCAAGAAAATTTAAGAATGAATACTGATACGTGGTGATACCTATACTCATTTTCGAAGTCATACTTACTGACAGCGGCGTAGCCAGGATTTTTTCCGGAGGGGCTTCAATTTTTTCGGAGGGGCTTCGGGTTTATGTTTAGGCAAAGAGTGATGGAAAAGGGAATTGAACAATAAAAATTCTTCGTTTCGGTAGGAGCTTGAGCCCCCAAGTCCTCCCTCTGGCTACGCCGCTGCATACTGATATAGTTAACGAAAACTAACATTTTATAAGAAATAAACAAAC
Source organism: Acraspis erinacei (assembly GCA_035041075.1). Taxonomy (NCBI): domain Eukaryota; kingdom Metazoa; phylum Arthropoda; class Insecta; order Hymenoptera; family Cynipidae; genus Acraspis; species Acraspis erinacei. The sequence goes on from JAWWLR010000128.1 coordinate 21,212,046, forward strand.
TTCTGTACAAACATATTTACAATAATTAAGCGGTTGAGTGCCATAATCCCATGTGGAAAAGTTAATTGGGGCCAGACTGGGCCCCAACTAGAAGGACGAATACCAAAGAAGCGCGAGCTACCTGGGTTCCTTCCCCTTCCAGTGGGATCCGTACCCCTCACAACTCTCTCGGCGCGCTTAGTCGTCGGGTCTGCCGGGGCGCAGGGCCTATTGTCGCTACTGACCCTAAATCTCCTCCGATTACCGTTCCAATTTATTCAATGAAAATTTAAGAATAACTGATGAAAGTTATTTAAAAGTCATTTTTGGCAATCTATGGGCTGTCACGAGTCCAGGAGTATCTCATTTCTCATCGACAGACAAAAATTAGATTCCATCAATACAAGATATGGAAAGTCCTTTAAAAATAATTTTCCATTTTCTTGGAAATCTTAACATAATTTGTTATTCTTTTAAAGCCTTTTACGATTCTTACAAAAATTCTACATTTTTTTTAACATCTGCAAGAATCTAAATTGTGTTTTGCATTAGGCTTTGGCTATTTGCACTGAAATTTCGGTACGAATAGCCGTATTTTTTCGGGATACACACTTTGTTTAAATTATTTTAAATCATCTCAAGCTTAAAATTAATTTTGAATGTTTTAAATTAAACTAATCACCCCCCCCCCCTCATCAATAGAATTTGCGTGGGTGACTGAGGCTAGGGATATAATTTAGAAGTTAAAAAAAGGTAATGCTGATGTGTATACCGTATGTGTAACTTTTATATCGTAAGAATAAAATTGTAAATGAGCAAATTCAGTTTTTGAAAACCGGCAGAAGATGCAATAAAATTTCTAATAGCAACATTTTTTTAAAGAATGCGCATTTTTAAAACGAGTTAATGTGTTCGTTAAAGCCGAAGGAGCGCAAGGGAGCGCAAGTGAAATACAGTATAGAGCATGAAGTGCGAGAACCAACAGTCGCGCGCCCTAGCCGCCCAAACTAGCGAGCGAAGTTAACCGCGCGCGTAGCGTGCGATAAGAGTGTACAAGAACAAAAAATGGAAAAATTACATTTTTGGGTAAAATTTCAATATAAAAAGAAATTAAAGATTTTCAACAAAATAGATAACTTTTTAACAATACAGTTGAACATTCAGTAAAAAAAAAAAAAAGTTTTTAACAAAGTGGGTCAACTTTTACGAAAGAAATTAAATTTTTCATTTAAGAAAATCAATTTTCAACCAAAAATTATTGTGAAAGTTGAAGCAAATCGGATATAAATGAGAAAATTTCTTATATTTTTAATATTATCTTCGTGATTTTCCACCGTAGTAAAATAAAGAATCATATATTATAAACGTGTGTTTTGCTACTTTTATAGAAAAATGGCAGTTATGAATTATTATACATGAACCTACCAAAAACCCTAATTTTCAACTTGAAAGTTCTTGCACTCGACTTTTCTTTACAGAATTCTTTTTTCTTCTGATTTCGAAGTACTTTAAGTTTAAAAGGAACATTTTTTTGTATTTTAAATCATTGCTTAGTGAGTGTTATGTTGCATTAAAAACTGATTAAAACAGAAAAAACTGAGGGTAAGAAATGTTTCAGGTAATCAGTCAAGCATGGTAAACGCCAGGTGGGCACTCAAAACTGGGGTAAACTTTCCGTGGTGAATTCACAGAAAATTTACCTCAGTTAGGAGGAATCATCTGACTATAACCCTTCTTGAACAGTGAACTACAACATTTCGTACCCCCAGTTTTTTCCATGAAGAAATTATCATAAAAGAATTGGATAAATTGAAATTTTCAAGTTTTATGGAGGTTTTTATATAGAAGAAAATCGATGAAAAATGCTTGGCCGGGATTTTATAACCAAGATACAAGCGATTCGATAGCTCAGTTGGTTAGTGCGCGCCGTTGAATAACGGATTTAGATAGTTTAAGTAGGGTTCAAATCCTCAGTGAGTGCGTTTTTTCAAAGCATTTAAACCTTTAATTGACTTTTTCTCATGTCCAAAACTACAATACAAAGAGCCTGAATTTTTTATCAACTATTTTTTTCCGTAAAAAAGATTGATAGTACTTTAATATAGAGCAATGTATTCTGATAGAAGGATCATCAGATTGATCAGTAAGTCCCTTAATGCATTAGCTATGTATTGGCTAAAAAAAAGCGGCGAAATGTGGAGCAAGGTATTATCTCGCCTCGTAACTAATCAGCCCTTCTCCATCATGTGACCGATGCCATGCCGCTGCGAACCTGTTTGCACTGCTACGATAAACTCCGTATAAGCGTGGGATTAATTAGGTTCTCCAGTAGTGCGTTTAACTGGGGCAATATCGATTCTTAGAGATCCAGACCTTCGATCCAATCCCTGGTCATTCATCTTTTCTCTCGAAGCACAGGAAAACATCGCTACAGTAACAAGAATTTTGTTCTTTCCCTCACTAGAAAATTTTCTTTCTATTAAGAAAAAAATTTAAATCAATTTAACTAAACGAGAATACGAGAAAAATAGAAGAAAGTAAAAAGAGTAAAGTAAGATTGGGTTTATCCATATGTGCACCCAGAAAATAACTTTTTTCTCTCCTGAATATGAAAAAGCAGATGATTATTTAAATTGTGACAAAATAAAAATTATTTTTAAACATTTTTCAAGCATATGATATATTATTTATAAATTATTAAAGACCTTAAGGGTGTTCTAGGTTTGCTTTCTGAAATCTACCAAAAAGAGTCCATTTAATATTGCAAGAAATTTTGGATAAGAAATCTAATAGTAAATAAAAAAAATGGTTAAGGCTTTAATGTATGTTTTTATGTATGATACTATATATTTTGTTCTAATGCTTTAGGAAAAATTCGTAATTTTGGACTCTTATTCCGTGAAAGCTTCTTTAAAATTCTATTTGACACTTTATTATTTCTAAATAAAATAATTTCTATAAAAACGTGACGAATATATAGAAACATTTAGCGATAATCAGTAGCAATAATCAGTAGAATTTTTTGTTAATTTTCTAAGTAAAGTTTAAGAATAAATGATTTCGAACTTTACTGTATAGCTAGAACATCCTTAAAGCCTGAAACTACAGAGTATTTTAAGTTCATTAATTTTTCTTCCAGTTTCAGGTCTCACTAAACGCGGATCCTTCTACTTAAACCCTTAACGTAATCATCTTCACCCTCATGTTTTAAGGGACGTTAACAAGATTTTCCCTAGTATATGAATTGCAAACGAAGGAAAGCGATTCGTGATCATGAATTTCAAATGATGCAGAAGTTTTCACCAAAGTTTAGACTAAATCTTCCTTCTTTGTTTAAAACATCCCCATGCTTTATTCACGCATATTTTTATGGAATATCTGCTTTTATTTATAATTTATACTTTATATAGAAAACTGGAGAAAAAAATATTTTAAAAAATTAGGTGATGTGAAAAAATGTCATATTCCAACCTTACACCACCACTGGCCAACACCACTTCTTCCCTCTTGGACACTCTTTTAACTCCCTGGCTGAATCTCCACCCATATTTAGCCCCTTATATACATAATTTTTATCTATAGTACTATCCACTCCAACTGGAATGTCCGCAATTTTAAAATTTGAAAACCACCGAAACCCCAAAAATATCTATCCTGGGGTTTCCTGCAATTTATGGATTACAAAACTTTTATAATTCAATGTTCGTTTTTCCATCGGCGAGTGGAAGGTTTGCTACACGCGCGCAGAACTTTGGGGGATCGAAACATTTACCTCGGAAAGTATTCTTTGAAAATAAAGTAGTTCCTTAAAGTATTAAAATCTTTTAAAAGTGGAAAAAATAGTTAGGCAAAATAAACTTGTTGAATATTCTTCTATTTTTTAAATATGTAAGAGTATTCTTAGAAAACAAATCGGTGTTTGAAAATATTACAGTCTGATGAAAATTTTCTGAAATAAAATATTTTCCTACCTGTTTTAATTAAACTATAATATGCTTTAACAAACACGCATCATTTAAATAATTGTAAAAATAATTATACATATTATGTCATTATTATTATTGATTTAGAAACTCATGAAGCCTAGAAAATACGTTCATTTCGGGACGTACCTGAAAAAACGAATATTTAAACAATTAAAAATTGTTTAAATAATTAAAAATTAGTTAACAGCTGAACGAATTCTCTTGAATTATAGATTAAAGATTATTTATAAAAAAAAAACTCTTAAAAGCGTCAATAAATCGCAAAATTATGTAAAATTTAAATTTTATGATTGATTTTTATTCTCTGACGAATTCTGAACAATATACTAAAATACGAAGTTATTTGTAATATATTATCGGGCTTAAATATTAAATTTACAAAAAGGCGACCCAAACATGTAGACGGTATTTCCGTAGGGGTGTCATATTACATTGTGCGTATTATCAATCTAGGGCTAATGTACTCGATCATGACCTTTTTGAAAAAATTACTTTTTCTCAATAGTTCAAATTAAGATTATTATTTTTCAATTAATCGTTCGCAAAATGGAACATGTTAAGATTCAGTTGTTCAATACATATCCTTTTTGTAGGTTTGTAATGAAGATCAATCAATTTCCCAAATCCGTACGTTCAATAACAAATTATAAATTTCATATTATTTAATATTAAATCATTAATTCGATTTGTTGAACTTAAACACGTACAAAAACTAAGGATATGAATGTTAAAGACCCAATATAAACAAGTTTGACTCTATAAACCGCTTATCAGCAAATAACAATAATAATATTCGAACTTTAATGTTTGTGAAATTTAAATTGTACTAAAGGAGGAATTAAACAATATGGTTGTAATGATATTTCAGAAAAATTCTGGCGTTAAATATTCTTTAAACACAAAAATCGATTTTTTCAAAAGGCGCTATATCGACTATTTTTTTGCAATATTACGTAAAAATATTAAAGGATACAAATTTAAATTTAATATTATAAAAATTAAGTGAATTTGAGACACATATTATAAATTAAATCTTCCATTCCACGCTTATGTATATGGACATGCCACAAATATAGAAAATAAAACACCTGCCAAGTTTTTATTTCTAGTTATTATTTAATCATATTAAAAGTGCTAACAGGTTGTAAAATTTTAATTACGAAATAAAAAAATAGCGATAGATTGTACATTTTTTCCAGCGGAAACTGTGTGAGATGGAACGAAAAGCATTCCGGGAGTCCATAAACAAGACAAACAGTTTCCGTCTTTCAGGATTAAGCTTGATTTTTACCAGAGAATTTAGCAAGAAAGTACTGTCAAGGCAAACAGTATTCCTGTTAGTCGCCTTTTCTGTAAAAAATTTTAAGGTGAATATTAGTTCATGAATCAGGGATTTTTTTCTACTTCTAATATTTAGATAAAAAGGAAACACATTTGAGGAGGTGAAAAGCAAAAGCGCACAAATCACAAAATGGATAAAATTAAGTTAGGGTTATCTTTTGGAGATCCAAGTGATATAATTGATGAGAAAGATCAAAAAGATAACCCCTACTCAATTTTTTCGATTTTGTGACTTTTGCGCTTTTGCTTTTCACCTCCTCATTTGTTGAATCCTGCAATCTGCTAAATTTTTTAAGAACTGTTATGAGATTTAATCTGGTTCCGAGGCTTTGTTGTATTCCCATTTTTTGAGAGCCGAGGTGATTTGAACATTCACAGTAAAAACGTAGGAATACCTTTTGTTGCAGGTAGAATCAGAATCGTGTTGGGGTATAAAATACCGAGTTTTTTGTTGTTGCATTTCGTATGCCAAGTAGCTAATACTTTGTACTCCATTTTCTCGGTACATCGTACCCTACATGAGAGAGAAACATTACCCCTAGACATGACCATAATAAAAAATTCGCTTGTTGCAGAGAATCATTCGCACTGCTATGAATAATATTTGTTGCAGATAAATGTTACCCGGAAAGTAGTATGTAATTCACACTTTGTTTTCTCTGTGTCAGTGATTGGAGCTTCTAAGATTGGATTACCGTCTGGAATCGCGATCTCACGAAAATTGAATGGGATACTCAAGAATCTACAGAGTTTAGTTTATCTTTAAAATTAATAATTAATTTCCACGAGCTTCTAAGATTGGATTATCCTCTCGAATCGCGATATCGGGATAATTCAATGTAATGCTAAAGGATCTGCAGAGTTTAATTTATCTTTAAAATTCTTAATTAATTTCCAGGAAAATTTTAAATCCATGACTCTTCAGCATTGTTTAAAATAGTTTGAATAAGGATATCTGTTAATTCGTTAAGTGAGAGAGAATTCGATGATCTATATCAAACAAAACAAAGCTGGCACATGTAGATATTTCTGAGACAAATCGAAAAGGGTTTTCTTTTTTTTATCGCACTTTTAATTTATTTATAAGAAGACACTGGCTTGACCTTTCCAAGAACAAACGGCGCGCGGCAATTACTGATGAGAGAAGCCGCGGGACCAAAAGGGGTGGATATGCGTTTTGCAGCATTTACGTACGGAGGGCCTAGATTTAAGCCGAAGGTCAGAACCAAAACCTGGCTTAAATGCAAGTTCAACTGTACCTTATGAACCATTGTCGGCCCCCCTCACATAATTTAATTACCCCCCAAAACCAATCCCTACCGCCCTGTTTTAGTCACTGCACCGGAAAGAAGACTCCTCCTCCTTTTTAACTTTTTAAAATACATTTCTTCCACCTAATTATTCTTCGTTACTCACCTAAACCTGCATTTCCATACCATAAACCAGAACTCCGATGTAGTAACAGTATCGGGAGCTGCCTGCAAATATCCTTGTTACTGAATCGGGGGAATCGAAGAGTAAGCAGTCAGGTCCGCCTGGTCCATTTTCAATTGGAATGCATAATATTGCGCAATATACTCGACTGAGTACTCGCGTACTGCGTCCCTATAGAGGCTAGAATTGCAACCGTCTTTTGCGCTGCCTCATAATAAACTTCGTGAGCCAGATATTCTAGGAATTACAAAACTGGGGGTTACAAAATCGGGGGTTTGGTGTATTAGCCATTTGGCTACATTATAAAAACATCTTAAAGCTGTAATAATTTCAAAATTTGAGAACTGGCAACTCCCACTCAACAGCGATCTTTACCATCCTTTCCTGCTAAAATCTTTCAAATGTCCATTCCAATACACTATGACCCTAATATTTCCTTTTACAATACAACGAACGACCCATCCGCATCCACCGATCCCTTCCTGTACTCGGCCCATCCCACAACGTCTAATCACAACCCTACATCTATCCTGACCATTCAATTGTACTTCTTCTCCATCTCTATCGTCACTTGCCATTCAATAACAACTATGAATGTTATAAACAATTTGAAGAAACAAACTCACTGATTTACTCACACAAATTCGGGTTGCAATATCTATAATATCAAGTTAAATATTAACTAATAACAGTATATTTTGGTTATTTTAACCAAATTTCCAGATACCGTCAAATGGGGTAATTTCGGACATGTGGGGTAAATTACGACAGGCTTAAATTGATAGTTTAAATTACTGAAAAGGGTTCTCATTACAATCTACAATCAATTGGGGGTTTATGGAGGGTTTAACTCGTTCTAGATTCCAGTTAAAGCCCTCTTAAGTAATTTAAACCATTACTTTAGCAATGACCGAATTTATCCTAAATGTCTGAAATTACCCCGTTTTACGGTACTTTACCTATAAGAGTTTTGTTAATTTATACGACAATTGTCTTTGTTTTCATATACACATTGTGAAAAAGGTGTTTCTTTTTCAATAATGTCATTTTAAACCTTTTTTGTAACTATTCTGAGTTTTAAACATTTTTTTTTTTAAATCTTTGCAAATTTTTTGGCAACTCAACAGCTACAAATATAGTTTTCACAATGCTCCGCTCGCAAGTTTGACTTTAGAGACCTATAGAGCGCTCCGAAAGTGATCAATTTCCGGACTCTTTACTTTCCTTCCGCTAAGTTCACCACTTTTTCTCCCTAGGGAAGGGAACGAATTTAAGTCCTTCTTTCGTGAGATTGTTCAACGGGCGACGACTTTTAGTTCTGCAGCCTGAGTTATTGCGCATTTGTTCAGAATGCGTGTTATTAAAGTTATCAAAGGTGACCGATACATTTGCATAAATTTCTCGAATTTCTATAAATTATCAGAAATTTTTAAATTACAACAATTTTACTAAATTTTCATGAAATCCGACAACAAAAGGTCTAGTAGGTTTTGGAAATATTAATATCTGCAAGTCGTCATAAAATTTTACTGAAATTGACTATACACTGTTTGATTTATCGATATTTTTGGACAGAATAATTGTGTTTGAATAAAGCTTATAAATGATAAAAGTATAATGGAATATTTGGAGGAAAATTGGCAAATTTTAACAACAAAAAAAAGTTTAAAAAAATGTTAATTCAATTTTTCGTGAATCACTGTTTTGTTTGGTTGCCTTCTCATTTTTCTTTCCTCTTTTTTAAGGAAAAAGAGGAATTTTTTCAAATTGCAATGAGAACATTTTGTTCTGATTGTACAAATTTGGTCGTTGGATTCTTGATTTTATTTTCAGGAATTCTGCTCATTAACTTGATTATTGGTCGTTAATTAGGATTTTAAATTTGATTTTAATCTCACTTAAATTTCTTAATGTTAGTTAACTATATTTTTCAAAGCATTATTCATTGCCAAAAAAGGTTTAATGCTCGAGTTATAAATATAAATTTACGTAGTTTGTTGGCGGGAAGTTCAATTCGAGGTTCTGTTATTTCCATTTAAATAATTACGAAAAAATAGTAAGAGAATTAAGTAAAAATGTACATATCGACGAAAAATACATTATTATTTACATCGTATAGTTCTATAGCTCATAAATAATTTTAGATTCAGTTCTCTTATTTTTTATTTCTAATGTAAATAAGTATTTTTTAAGTTAATGAAATTAAACTTATTATTATAAATAATACTAATGTTAAAATGGTATCCAAATATTTAATTTAATAATAAAGAAATGCTTTTAAAAATATTTCAAAGTTTCTAGATTAATGTCTCGTGATAGAAAATTTGATCAAATAGTTTTTATTTTGATCAAATTGAATTTTTACGTTTTCCTAATGTTTTTGTTTTTTAATTCAGGCCTCGCGAAAAATGAAGGCTACCTGACGACCGTAGCCAAATCTGAGGATACTATTATTACGCATATAGAAAGACATTTTCATCTTAAATATCGAACAACTTCATGCGTGGGGAATTTATCATGAATATGCTCTACTTTTCTAGTAATCTTAACATGCCTATGCTCTACTATGGATTCGTATTAAGGTAGGAATTATTGAAAACAAAAAGTTCTATTCTGAGCAAACATGGATATCTCTCACATGCGCAGTAGTGATTCTGTGTGTTTTTAAATTGACACATGGCCTTACATAACCTAAAAATACACAGGTATAACTACTGCGCATGCCAGAGATATCCGAGTTCTGACGTTCTGAGGCTGGGGGATAAGCTATCTCTCTCGAACAGCAACGTGATTGGTCTTCTCAATGCTGCCCCGCAAATGAGCGGCTGAAAGTAAAAAAGGGACATAAAAAGTTTGGGAGTCAAAATGGAACATACAATTTTCGGAGTAAAAGGGAAACAAACAAATCTTCCGAGTAAAAACGGAACAAAATTTCTTCCGAGCAAAAATGCAACATACGCATTCTCGCTACGTATCATCATGCTTGTTCCAGAGTCCCAAATATACTAACAAAAAAGCAAAATACATTAGTTTACAAAAATTTAAAAATAAATGACAACCAATATTATCAATAAAAATTTAATTAATATATTAATTACTTTTCATGGAAAAAATCGACATTTTTACTAGCTGAAAATCAAAGAATTTTGGAAATATACAAATAATAAATAATGTACAAAAATGTTTTATAAATAAATTATAACGTTTGGCAGAGTTTGTGGAACTTACATAAGAAAAAGTATCAGAGAATTATTTAATTTAGAAAAACTTTTTGCGATAAAGTTATCCTGTCTGAAAATGTGCAGATCCAATGGTGTGTATTTTCAAACAATTCGTATTAGCAAACGTACTGTCAAACTCCCTGAACCATAGATTTTCCATTACACGATTTCCGAATTTCATTTTATTTCGTTATTTTTATTTGGGAATATTTCCTTAACTAAATCCGCTCAAAATAATATCTTGCATCCCAATAATTTGCAATTTTTTCCGTTTCCGAATAAAATTAAATATTAAAAAATCTTGGAATAAGACTCATTATTTTTTATATTTAATACGCCATCCCCAAGGTTGTTATTTTAGACTCCAAAAATCACTCAATTTTTATTATTGATTAGAGAACACTTTTCAAAATATTTTAAATAAAAAATATTACTGTTAACCATCATAAACCGTATAATGTATTCGCAAAAAAATACATTTTCAGGCACAGGGGGCAGTGCCTCCTCTAAGAAATCGTCCAGGGAGGGTCTAAGTATTGATATTCCCTCCTCTGATATCGAATGATTAAATTCATCAGATCGTTTGAATTTTTCCAAAAATCTACCTGAAATCTTTGTAACGGAATTGATATTTTTGTGAAATCTTCTTAATCTATATCTTTAGGCAATCATTGAAATCTTTGTCGAATATTTAATATATTTGGAAATATTTGTGAAATTGTTCAAATCTTTGAGAAATCATTGAATTCCGTTAAATCTTTTAAATCCACCAGGAATCTTTGCAAAATATTTAAAATATTTTATGAGTATTTAAAATAATTTTTGCAACAACCACCTCGAAAGTTGCACTTTATGTGCTCCTAAATAATAAGTAAAGTAGCTCTTTAAAGCACAGTGACGTCACTGTGTATAAAGTATTCACATTATGCACGGTGACGTCACAAGTCTGTTTAAAGTAGGTACATTATGCACGGGTGACAATTTTACACATTCTTTGTGAATTGCTGAGTTTAATCACAAGCCGAGTTAAGTATATAATTTACTGGCGGTAAATTACATGGCTGATTACACTAATTCACTATATATTTTAGTTAGTTAGTTGATTTAGGTGATTTGAACTGAATACAACATAACCTATAACTTATTAATTGATTGCGGGGCAGGCGTTCAGTGCTTCCAACGATCGCCGTTTATAGATAAGGTGCTACTCATCTTCCATCTGCTTTCATTTAAAAAATTACAATACAACTTTCTTGACTGGATGTTGCAAAAAAGTGTGTATGACATACATGCGCACACAGGTCATTATTACGAGTTATATCGCAGCATTAGCGTATGACTGGAAGCAATCGTCTACGCTTTTGCACTCGCTTCGCTCGTGCACAAGCTTTCGGCTCGGGCTTCCAGCCTGCGGCTCATGCTGCAAACTTCACACTCGGAATAACCATCTACGTTGCGGATTTGTATCATAAATAACTATTATAAATATTTGATATCTTTAAAATGATTGAAATCTTTGGAAAATAATTTAAAGCTGTCAAATCTTTTAAATTTATCCGAAATCTTTGAGAAAACTTAAAAATCTTTATGATATCTTTGGAAAATCATTGGAATCTTCTTGAAATCGTTGCAAAATTTGCGCAATCTTTCAAATATTTCATAAGTATTTGATAATATTTTTTAAATTATTGAAATTTTTTGAAAATCATTGACATATTTTTGAAATATTTATGAAATTATTAAAATCATTGTGAAATAATTGGGAGATCATGTTGTTTATTTGACATTTGAAAAAATGATGGAAATCTCCGTGAAATCTTTGCAAAATCATTGAAATCTTTGTGAAATGTTTTAAATCTATCCGAAATCTGTGCTAAATCTTGACTAATTCTTTGAAATCTTTGGGAAATCATTGAAAGCGTTTAAAAATATTTTTGAAGTATTTGGTACATTTTGGACACTGTTGAAATCTTTGTGAAATGTTTTGAAATATTTGAAATATTATTGAAAGACTTGTTAAAATTTTCAAATCTTTGTGAAGTCATTGGCAATTTATTTATACCTTTGCGAAATCTTTTAAAGTTATCAGAATTTTTTTTAAATCTTGCGAAATATTTGAAATACTTGGGAATATTTGTAAAAATGATTTAAAATTTTCTGATTTAGATATATCTGAAATCTTTGCGAGATTTTTTAAGATTTGAGAAATAATTCTAAACTTATTTATGAATCTTTCTGAAATGTTTACGAAATATTTGAAGATTTTTAAAAATATTTGTGACATTTTTGGGTAATAATTAATGTTTTTTTGAAACCTTTTCAATCTGCAAAATCTTTGTGAAATATTTGAAACTTTTAATATCTATTGAAAATCATGGAAATTTTTCTGAAATTTTTGGAAATCTTTGCGAAGAAATCTTTAAAATTTTGGACATATTAGTGAACATTTGTGAAGTTATTGAAATCTTTAGAAAATCACGATGTCTTTGTAAAATCTTTTAAAACTATCCAAAATCTTTGTAGCCTTCGGAAAACTTTCCGAACTCCATGTAATAGTTTTGAGATATTTGGCAATAGTTGTGAAACTATTAAAATCGTTGCGAAATTATTGATATCTTTGCGAAATCATTGAAAAATATTGGAAATTTTTATGAAATAATCGGAAATCGTGTAATGAAAAATCTGTGGTTAAAGTTTTTTTTAATTAAATAATTCGGTCATACTTTTTCTCATGCAAGTTCCAAAAATACTGCCAAACATCAAAATTGATTTATAAAACATTTTTTGACATTTTTCATCATTTGGATCCTTTGATGAATTATGCTACGCATATTTCTTTAACATTAAACAATTTTTAATATTTCGATCTGAGTTATTATTATTGTTTGCTAAAACCATTTTTCCCACTGTCAAACGTGAAAATGTATTATTTTGTGAATACATGATACTTTTCATGAAGGTTGACAGTAATATTTTTTATTTAACATATTTTGAATTTGTTAAAAAAAATCTACCTCTGTAAATTTTTTCTAACAAAAAAAATTGAAATTGAGATTTTCCTGGAATTAATGACACAATAAACGAATGCTGAGAGTAAAATTTTTTCAGAAAAAGTTATTACTTTTTTGAGATAATATTTTTTGTTGAATACAATTTAGAGTCATTTAAACAACTAATAATCCCTAAATTGTGCTTTTGCATGGGAAAGTTGGAGAAAATGGTATCTTTTCGAATCTCTTACACAATGTCGATTTTCGCAAAAAGCTTATTTGAAGTTTTGAGAGTGATTTTTGGAGTCTAAGAAAACAACCTTGGGGTGTGTTATTGAAATTCAAAATTAATGAGTCTTATTGCGATCTTTTTTTAAATCAAATTTTCTTCGGAAACTGAACAAATTAAAACTCTTGGGATGCAAGAAATGCATGCCATTTTTTAATAGCAAACGCTTTGTGTGCTTGCCGCCTATACGGATTAATTTTTTACGTACATGCCAATTTGAAAAGAGTCCATTTGTTCGGTTTTAGTTTAGGAAATATTCGCAAACAAAAATATCGAAATAACAATATGAAGCAGTGGTTGACCAAAAAGACAATCTTGCAATGTATGTATTAAACATTGCCATATATTTGTCTTAAAAAATGAAAAAGAATGGGTTTTTTAGCAAATCCACTTAGATTTTTTTACAAAAAGAGCCGCCTTTTTGTCATTTTTAAACATTTTCAACTTGTTTAGGATCAATTTGTAAGAGCAAGAATTTCCTATTTCCCAATTTTTGCAAATTAACAGCTGGTCATTGAATGATTGCAATAAATAAAAAAAAAACTTTTTTGATTAAACTGTAGAATCCTGTTCCTTTATTTTTATCATATATTCAAATATATGTATAATTATAATATTATATTTTGAATTATCTCCCAAAGTTGACAAAACCTTCGTTTCAAGCGAAAAAAATCTTCCTTTATTCTTTAAAAACCTTAAATATTTTTCAAATCAATCTTTTTACGTCTCAATTTAGCCTTGATGTATTTCAGCAGCAAGCTTTGTTCCTGATTGAAAATTCGACCTCTGGTCCCCTTTTAGTAGCCTTTGGTAACACTATCCTTTATTGGTCCTTGTTAGAAACATTTTAATTAAACAGCTTCTCCATTCCCGAACTTAGTATCATGTACAATTATTATATTCAGAACTGTTGCAATAAATTATGATTATCATTATATGGTACTAGACATTAATCATGTATGTAAAAATACTATTCCTAAGATGAAAAGAAATATTTCTGCAGAAAAGAAAAATGTTTGATCTTCAAAAATGGTGATTAGGTGAATTTGTTTATAAAATTTATTTTAAACAATGACAATTGTTTTTGAATAAAAAAATCTATGATTTGAAGATCATTATTTATAACAATGGCAATTTTTGTCATGTAGTTTTCGTTCGTAACTTAATATTAATTGGAGATTATTTAAACAAAAATAATCAATTGAATTAACCCAAAAAACACTTAAAATACAACAGATACCATTTTCATATAATGCTTTGTTTATAATAATTTTCAAAATGAAAGAATTCAATATAAAATGAAAATTTTCCACATTTAATAATATCTTCTCAAAGACATCTAAATTTAATCCAACTCTACGATCGGTCGACAAATATCACTGAATTTCCGCCTCACTAACGATGTGCTTGTACTACTGAAATTCTTAGTCCCTTCCTATTGCCTCACTATACACAAACGTGTTCTACTGAAATTATCTCCCTGTTGTAGAATTAACATGAAACCGATAGTTCAACTGGTTCAGCAATCCGGTATACACTCTGTATGCAATCTTATGCAGTCTCATGCAATGCCATGAATTTCTTATAATTTTTTACGTGATTCTAGATAAATCGTTATAGAGAATCATTCTAGGAAAATCTGCATAGAAATAAAGAATATTAAAATATTTGAAAGATTTGATGCCAAAAATCAGCGATTTTGTCAAATTTTATAACATTTTCACGGCATTTTAAAGATTTTCAAACATAACAGGAGGTTTCAAGTTTTTCGAAAGATTTAACAATATTTTTTACGAATTTTAAGGAATTCCAAAAGATTTCGCGAGAATTTACAAGATTTTTAATACTTCCAAACATTTCCGGAAATGTCAAGAAATTTCAAATGATTTTCTTAGGATTTCCTAACATTTTAAGATTTTTCGAGTGAATTTTGCAAATTTAATTTAATTTAATTCAAATGCATTTAATGGTTTTTAAAACATTTCCAGGGTTTCATAGGAACCATCTAGGATTTAAAGATGTGTAAGAAATTTTCAAGGATTCCAAAGAATTTTGCAGAACTACCAAAGCCTTCAACGGATTTGTAGAGAAATTTGAAAAATAAAGAAAATTTCAAGGGAAGATTTTTATGCTTGCTAACTATTTTAAGAGATTCTAAGATATCCTAAAGGATTTAAAGAGATACAAAAAATGTCAAGGGTTTTTTTTAGTAAACTTTGGAAAATAAATTATATTATATTATATTTCAAGCGATTATGAGGTATTTCAAAAAATTTCACAAAGATTCAAGAATTTTATTAACTTTTTAAAAGATTTCATTTAAATTACTGTACTCCTGGACTTTTTAATGATACATACTTTTTTAAATAGATTCTTAACTTTTTTCAAAGATTTAAAAGTAATTTCATTGAATTATTATGGAGAGTCAACGAATCCGCCGATTTTAAGTGATTTTAAGGAATTTAAGGAATTTGACCAGATTTAAAGAAGTTTACTTAATCTCCAAAGATTTCAAGACATTTCAAAAGACTTCTAGGGATATCAACGTTTTTTCAAGATAACCTTTATGAATAAGTTTTGAATGGACTTAAAAATATCTTCAAACGTATCAAAGTATTTCAAGGGTTTCCAAAAGGTTTAAGTGAATTTTAATTTAAGTTTAATTTATTTTAAAGATATCAAGGGAATTCACAACTCTGTACTGTGTATCGTTTATTTGGGAAGAATCGCTATTTTTTGTACTTCCATGTCACATTATGAATGGTCTAAAATAAGTCGTTCCTTTGCAGGGGCGTAGCCAAGAGTGTGTTAGACCCCCCCCCCCCTTGACGATGGAAGAGGCATATTTACTTCCTTGTTGTATACCCTCCTAA
>JAWWLR010000128.1:21252877-21270651 GCA_035041075.1 Acraspis erinacei
GACTCATCATATTCTATTCAAGCACATGGCTGACCAAATAATGTCACTACCACTTTAGAAGGCACCGCTGGCCAGTATTATGCTAATGACTTTTTTTATAACATTAGCATTAAAAAAAATTATGATATTTTATGTTTGTTTACTAACGCGAACCTAAACTAGGATGGTGCAAAAATTTGACTTTAAATACTTTATGATAGATAGCGCCCAATTTAAATTTGAGAAAACCAGTTCTTTAATTATTAAATCTTCGCAAATTAAAATTTACTCACCTCTTAAGGAATTCTTAAGGAATAATTTCCACTTCGTAACTTTTAATTTTTATGCCATCAACTCCCTCATATTTTGCCCGGAAAATGCCCCAGAAATGCAAAATATCAGTTTCACGTAAAATTAATTGTAAATACGGTATTTACTTTACTTTTTACAAATTAATTATTTTTATTATTTTTTGGAATAAATGATACATTTGATGAATTTCAAGCATTATATTTCTAAATTAGGGTATTTGGCAATTATTTAAACATTCTTCATTGGCTTAGACAAATGTTCCTTTATTAATCATAACAAAAAATTTTTCCTGATATTTTGTTATATTTGTGACAGACAGTTTACAATTATTTAAACAATTTATATCACTTGCTTATTTTCTCTTTTTTTGCTTATTTCTAGTTGAAAATAGAATATTACAGTTTAAAAAATCAGGGCATCGTAGTGTACAGTCCTTTTAACGCAGTGTAAAAGATTAAGAATCAAAAACAAGATTTTTCTCAATTTTACCTATAAAAAGGTGGACATGAACGATTATTAATTGTTTAAATAATTGCGAAACTGTCTTTCACACTGAATAGCAAGCTTGAAATTCATGAATTGCATCATTAATTCTATTAAATAGTACTTTTCCAAGATTTATAGTGGAACGAAATTGTTATACGTCTTGTTATACGAAACATCACTCTCAGCATTCATTCGCTGCGTTATTCATTTCAGAAAGTAGTAACATCTCAAGATTTACAGGTGAAAAATCGTTTAAACAAATAAAAATTAATTAAATAATTTTAAAGTATCGTAAAAATAGATTGCTCTCAAAATTCATTAATTGTGTCATTAATTGCAAAAAAAACTTTTAAGATTAACAGGAAAAAAAATTTCAAACGAATATAAAGATTTTAAACAAATAAAACCTGTTTAAATAATTACAAAATTTGTTAAGTGGAAAATATTATTCTTAAAATTGATTAACTGTATCATTTATCCTGAAAAAGGTTAGAAAATAATTTGAAACTTGTCACTTATTCAATAAAAATTATTCACGTTGAAAAAGTTTTATAAAAGAATTTGCAAAAAATCCCAGCAGGTAGAATCGAACCCGGCTTTTCTGGTTACAAACTCAGTGCGCTGCTTCTAAATAGTTTTTAAAAACTTCAAGCTCTATAAATCCTTAAGACTGAATTTAGATTTCAATTTCAATTCGTTCAGGAATGAAATAAAAAGAATAAAAGGAGATCCACATGAATAAATCACAAGAAATTTCAGTGTATAACTGAAACTGTCCACTTGTCACGTACCTCAAACAAAGTTCGAAACACGTAATGCGATTACAATAATGGCTTACCAGCGCCCATATTGCATTTTACTTTTACAGGATTAAGATCGTTTTCCATGACAAGGAAAATTTATGAGCCATTTACAACTGCACCATTAAACGATCGTTTTTTATAAATGCTATTTTTTAAACTTTATACTACGTTTTATAGACATGTGATTGTGTAGTGACGTGTGGCGATTGCAATCACTACATCCATAAAAATTGATGCTTTGGAATTTTTTTTTAAAAGTAAATCACGTTTCGTCTAAAAAGACTTTAACCCAACGGTGCGAACACTGAAAATGTTTTTTTTTTTATTTTGTACCTGGCATGTATCTCGAAATGTCGAGGTTTTTCCGATTAAAATGCTAGATGTGAAATAAGCTTAAAAATAAAAATTATTTCTTGGAATAAGTATTATAAAAGGACAAACTAATTACTTTGTATTTTAACCCTAAGAGCAGATTATGGGTCACTTAGACTCGAATATCTCGAATATCTTTAAAGCAGAAATTGTTGTCAGAAATATCACAAATTAAACAAGTTTTAATTTTTTTAGAATGTTTTTATGAATTGTTTTCGATGTGAATAATTATAAAGACACATTTAAAATACACGCATTAATTCTACAATGTTGAAAGAATATCAGAGACTGTTTTCAAGTTGATCGGATGAGCAATTGTCAAATGGTATACCATCATAAAGTCCGAGTTTTAATTCTTTTTGCAACTCAATTTATACATTTTACATATTATTTAACATACTTCTTTTATTACTATAAAATTATAACATTTTTTAAATGAAAAAACTATCTTTAAGAAATTCATATAATAATATTTCGTTTTCCCTATTTTTTTACTTATAATGTAAATGTGAACAAAATCACATTTTCGAATTGAAATGGAAAAATTGAGTTTCTCAAAGAAAAAAATATAATAAAAACAATTAGCATGTCATTTTATAGCACTTTTTCCGAGGATCAATTTTGTTCAGACAAGCCGTTGAATTGTCGCATGTCTGGTATTTTCAGCACTTATTCATTATTGTTTAAACAATTTTCATTTGATTCAATATTTGTTTTCAACAAAAGATCCCAAATGGAAACCTTCTCTAAGTAACAAAAATTAAATTGCTTGCATCAAAGATGAGCGCGATCGATTCACTTTATTTTTAATTGCTTAAATAGTTCTTCATTTTTTAGATGTAATCTTTGACTAAAATTATGCAAAAAAATGCAGTTTTTTGCAAATGTTTCGGAAAATTTCATTAGCTTTTGTTATGATGAAACTTTTCATTACTTGTCAAGAATTTTTTAAAACTTTTCTATGTTTCTTTACACCTCCGCCGAGTAATTCGAACTATTTAATTTAAATCGAAAATCAACACGAATTTTTAACTAATTAGTTCATATAATTCAGAAAAAGTGAAAATGCTGTCTCTCTTTCCTCAAAAATTATCTAAAAATTACTAATAGTTTCCTAAGTCACCTAAATGGTAACAGAAAATAAGTTATTGTGACTGAAAGAAGTGCGCAATGAGAAACTGCGCACTCCTCGTTTCTCGATCGCCTTCGAAGCGGACTAATCATAGCGGTTGTGGTCATAGGCAACAATGTACTGCAAATGTTTGTTTTGAATTATAACGATGCAGTAAAAATATTTTTTTTAAATATTAAATGACCTTAAGCGTGAAAAGGATTCGAAGTTTATTCAAAAAATTTATTTAAAAAAAACGAAAAAAAGTGTTGAAATAGCGCGTAAATTATCTTTGCAGTCAAATCTTTAGGAGATACTGCGATCATCTACCTCGTAAATAAACTATTAAAGAGATATATTAGGACCGCAAGTGACTAAAGCTTTATGCAGTTACCGTCACTCAGCTTTGTAACATTTGAAATTTATGTTCCTGTTTAGGAAAATTTAGAAACGATTTCTGCATAAAGCTTCAGTGACGCGCCTCTGAAAATTCCTACATAAATTTATAACACTTATATGTATGTTTACATCTAGTGAAGACATGTAAATAATTATTATTTAATAATATCTATAGCTTACTTTCAGATGGTAATATGTGGAGCACTGAGCCATCATTCATTTATCGTGTTTGATGATATTAAATTATTGTTGAGGCATAACAATATGTCATAATCAATTGATCACATTTCCCTTTATAATCGAATCTATCGAATATTCTCGCTTTCCCTACTTTGTGTCATTCGATTGAAACAATGTATCGCTACGGTTTCCATTGATATTTGAAACCAATCACGCTTGAACGAGGGCTTTTTTTCTCGGTACTTTACTCTTGAAAGATCAAAGAGAGTCTCCAATATCGCCGATCGAGTGCACTCTGAGAATGGTTGCGAATCTCATCTGTTTGGTAACTTCAACTTAAAACTTGAAAATTCTATGAATTCTCTTATGCTCAGATTCATATTCTATAAAGACATTTTCTATTGAACCTATTTTTCTACAGTATTCTCTAGACTCTTTAAAACCATGCAATATCACTCATTCAGAATGTTTTACCGTGTTAGAAATTTTTCAAACTAATTATTGAATTTTAAACACAAAACATATATTAATTTTAGACCAAAAACTTGTATTTACATTCAAATAGTGGTAATTTCAAGCAAAAGAGACGATTTTTCAACAAAGTTGTGTTGAACTTCCAACCAAGTGGTCAATTTTCGAACAGAAAATATTAAATTTCAAACACAAGCATTTGCGTTTCCAATTAAATACAGTGAACCCTGGATATAGGCCTGCCGGATTTAGACATTCCGAGAAACGAAAATTGACGCCGCGCCGAGTTATGTGTGAGGAGCTGCGGGAGCTAACGGCCTACTTGTATAACTGCTTTATGAAGTTGCGGTAGTTCACTCCAAGCAAGAAGCACACACATAGCGAATAAGCGCGATGGCGAGCTCGCGTCAATTAACAGTCGGGCTCTGATGCTTGAAGCCAACTGATGCCGATTGGAGAAACTCACTGGTCGGATTATTTCGTGCTATCGAATGAGCCTGTCTTTGACATTGACAACAGCACCATCTGAAACGCGAATATATATCGCAAAGTAGTATCTCGAATTTATTGGAGCAATGTTAATGCAAAAGAGCAGTGGATATCAATTCATGTTATTAAAAAATGTTATACTACAGTTTAAAATTAATTATTTACTATAAGATTTCTCGTTAACATTTCATTTAAATTTAAATTCCTTCTGAATAAGTGGTACTGTCGTAACTAGCCAATAGGCTCTAGTATTCGAGAAATAAAACAAAGAAGAAGAACTATTGAATAGACAGAGATAGAGAAACAGTATGATCGTTTCGAAACGACAAGAAAGACCTGTCACTGGAACATAATGTTGTAAAGTATCGACGTGAGAATAGTGATAACTGAATTTTTAGTGGGCAATAATTTTAATATTTATAAAATTATGTGATTTTTTGTTCAATAACTTTTTTGTTTGTCTGAATATGAAACTGCATTGCATGCATTATATACGATTACTCAGATGTTCGTGCTTCATGACTTCAATTGTTTACGTGCGATGTTTTGGTGAAAAGCTCTTCTTCTAAACAAGATGCTCAACGGTCCGCAAAAGTTTTGAGTACGTAATCAGGAAGCACAATTATTTTAACGTGTAACAGCAAACTTTCTTCCTTATTTCCATTGAATATTTACTTTACTCTTGTTTCCGAATTAGAAAAAAAAATTTCAAAATAATTTTTACCACGCGGTAAAATCTACCGGAAACGGTCCATACACCCACGAATGTTTTCGTTTTTATTCAACGTAAATTCAGAGAGTACCACCTACTGTCAGCCGCAAAACCGATCTTATTTACGGAGTTCACTGTAGCTGAATCTTTAAGCTAAAAATACGATTTTTTAGAAGATAGTTTAATTTTCAATCGAAATTAAGCATTTTTCCCAAAAAGACGAATGTTCAACAAAATAGTTCAATTCAATTTTTTAACAAAAAATACGGCTTTTCAACAAAATAGTTAAATTTTTAACCAAATAATTAAACTTTTAACTAAATAGTTGTATTTTTATCCTACAAAGATATTCTGTGATATTCTGTGCATTTATGTGTATTTATGTGAACCTTTTGCTTCTTCATAGGTATCAAATGAATTTGCTTCCTCATAGAGGGAGATTTTTCCCTAACAAAAGCAAAAAATGGATACTTTAGATATTTTTCAAGCATATTGTTCTGTCTAACCAAAAATTTTATTTTCAGACAATCAAAGAGCCCATCAAAATGTTAATTGCCGTGTTCTGTTACAATTAGCAACTTTTTAACTTAAAAGATATAAAAGATATAAAAAGGTTATTGCTAGTTTATGGTAGGTCATGAAAGATTTTTAATTTGAGAAATCGATGCGTCTCGGAAACGCGAACAAACTTATGACATAGAGTACTCTAAACAACGTTTTTCTTATACAAAACAATGCACCAATTTTTTGGAAATTTCATATAACGGTACTGGTGCGTCATAAAAGGTTCAACAATAGGTCAATCGACGCATCTCAAGCACGCCAACAAATACATTGCATATAGTATTGTCATATTTTGAATATAAAAAAAGTTTTTCTCATATTAAGAAGGTAAAATTTCTTGTGAATCTCTGCAAGTAAAAAAATCTATAGAAATTAATGGCAAGCAAATGATTTCTCATTCTGATCCAATTTCGGTATCAAATTCATCCAACTCACATTTACTGTGTTATCATAAACGTTTTGACCTCAAGTGAATTAAAATGAAGTCACATTGTAACTGTTTCTTTAAAACATTAAAAGCAACCATACCTGAAATTGTGTAAAAAAAATTAGAAATCGGTTGTGACCTCTTCATCTCTTAATCGATAATAAGAAGGAATAATAAATGCTATAGTCCTGTATTCTAACTTGGAAATGAATCTCTTAAATTTACTAATAAAAACGCAACTTGTGCTCCACTTTAGATAATAATAACCAAGGGGGTATTCACTCGCGTATTACTATGTACACTTCTCGCGTAATAATGCGCAATAACGCGTATTAATACGTGATAATGCGTAATAATTCGTAGTTTTCGGGTGAAGTACCCTGTAAGAGTAACTAAACATGTGTTTAATTATTTCAAGCACGTTCCTGTATAGGCCCCAATATAGGGTCCTCTTTAGATTCCTGTATTAGAATCTTCGCAGATGCGCAGTAGTATTTTATGGCATGTGCGGCTGCGCAGAAGCTTTGTTGGTCCTTCAGGAGCACCTGGAAACATGCGTAACATTAGTTACTATTAGGTAACATTAGGTATGTACCATTAGGTATTATTAGGTACCTTATTAGAGAAGGTCCTATACAGGAACCATTTCCTATAGGTGAAACATGTAGTATCCTATGTAGGATCCTATATAGGAATTTTCAGTAGGGTGAAGGCATTCAGTTTATAATTTTTAGTTTTGATATTTATTTATTTAGCTTCATTTCGATTTAAACTATAAAATAAAATGTGTTTAAATAGTTTATTTGTCCTATAGAGACCAAATAATATAACATTTAAAGATTCTAGAAGACTCATAAAGCTTGTGACGACGTTTTACACGTTACCTATTAGGTAATGTTTTGATAGGTTGAAAATACAAGTTTGAGAATATTGTTGATAGGTTACAAATTTTAATTCTTTCCAAGAAGTTTTTTAAAAGAAGTTGCAAAGTACATTTTTCTTGTATAAGATTCAAAAGGCTTTTATAAATGACGCAGACCCACAAAAAAGTGGTTTGTGCAAGAGATCATATAGTATGGTATATATACGTATTTTAGGGCGCTGAACACGAATCTGATACCAGTTTTTCCTACCACGTCAGGGTTTTACCCTAGATGCGAAAAATTCCCTAGTAAATCAGCTTTTCTTGTTATAAATTTCCCATGGTATTGAAACAATCTGGAAAAAGGTCAGGCATGATATTTTTATTTATTTTTGTGCGCAGAATACGAATCTGAAACTAATTTCCTCCCAGGATATCAGGGTTTTCCCCTACCCGCAGAAAAATATCTAGAAAATCAGCTTTGTCGGGTATATAATAACTCTTTTCATTGAAATCGTCTGGAAACATATCAGAGCTGATATATTTATATTTTTTGGGGTTTGAATACAAATTTGGCATTATTTTTCGCCAAGCTCATCAGTGTCCCCCTACATACGGAAATTTCTCTAGAAATCTCGTCAGGATTTCCGCTTAGAAGAAGAAAGTTTCTTAGAAAATTAGCATTTTCTGGTATGAAATTACATCTGGTATTGAAATCATCTCGAAACAGGGCAGACATGATATCTATATGTATTTTAGTGCAATGAATATGAATCTGACATTATTTTTCCCGCAGTAACTCAGGGTTTTCTCCTAGGTGCTGAAAATTCCCTTCGTCCACTGTGACGTCATTAGCTTCGAAATCGAGAACTTCGTTCACTCGAGACAAGCCTCCGAAGTTACATTTCTCTCGCGGATTATTGGACAAAGTTTAATATGCATCTTGTGGGAGACGTAGATTCCACTCGTTGCACAATATACATATTATTTGGATGGAAAAACTATATTATTAAAAAATCGCTTTTTTTAACATTTATTTTTCTAAAATTTGAACTATTTTAATTTTGGTTGAAAATTGATATTTTTTAGATGAATATTGATGCACTTAGTTGAAAATAAGTCTTTTTGGTAGAAAATCAATCCTTTAGGTTAAAAATTCTACTAACTATTTGGTTAAAAATTCATTTATGAGGTTCCAAATTTATGCTTTGTATGGTTGGTGGTTCTATACCTAGAAGAAATAAAAAATAGGGATATTGTAGCAACCCTGAATAAGGCAATGTTTAATGCGAATAATATATTTTAGATTACTTTAATTTTTTTACCATTTAAATTAGGCGCCCTTTCCAATAATAACCAGTGCTTGACAGTAACGCGTTACCAGAAAAGTTACTTTTTTTAGTAACGGTAACGGTAACGCGTTATTTAAAAAAAAAGAGTAACGGAAAACGATATGATACGGGATTACCGAAAAGTGTATCTGTTTATCGACTGTTCAGTAGGGTGGTAAAATTTTTTTTTTAATTTTTATAAATACCGGCCGGAAATTTGTTCGAATCCACAAAAAATAAATCCATAAAAAAATGATATTTAGTGGTGCCGCAAGCCCCATATGAAGATTAAAACATAATTCACATAAGAAAAAAATACGTTCTTCTACATTTTATTCAGAACCTTTAATATTATCTGAATCAAGTTGAAACACAACATTTCTCTTCACAATTTACAATTGCTGTCTTTCTGACACCTCGCCGAAGTCTCTCAGTAACTTAATAAAAAAAAAGTTGTATTCAGTATGATTCATGCAGAAAATTTGAATTATATTCCAAATATCTATTTTATCTCAGCAAAATATATTCGCAAAACAAGATAGAATTTAAAATATAGTTTTGACCCAAACTGTATATTTCAGGTATGGTTGTGATGGGTTTGAATTTTAACCCTCACTTGATTCTCGATCGTTAGGGAGAGCGCATCGTAGTTTCGTTGTTTTTCCAGCCTGCTCGAATTTATTTATTTCTTTATTGTTTTTGGCTTTGTTAAGGGTGCTGTATGAGTGCCCGAACGTTGTTCATTATTTTTTACAAATGTTTTTTTCTTGTGATTTGATAATAATAAAAATACCAAAGAAATAAAAAGAGAAGGAAGGGGATTCAGTTGGTTGCCTTCTCATTTTTCTCTCCTTTTTAGACAATTTTTTTTTCTAATTGTAATAGGAGCGCTTTTTGGTGCTTGTTTAAATTTGATCTTTGGATTCTTGGTTTTATTTTCAGAAATTCTGCACATTAAAGAGATAGTCTATAAAATGTTAATTTTCTCTCTATATTATTAAAAAAATTTGACGCTATAAGAATCAGTTTATAAAATAGAGTATCGCCTTTATAAATTGTAATTTGTATTCAAAATTGTAGTTCTTTTAATACTAGGAAACGCATTTGTTAATTTACATTATCGTATGATTTCTAAATTACTAAATTAGTAAATTAAACTGTAAATTTTTTAAAAACTTACGAAATCAAGAATGAGGTATGTAAAAGCTTGTGACATGACGTATGCCGCCGTTTAACATGTCTTGCTCAGGAAAATAGATCACCCAAGGCTGCCAGCAAAAATTGTACACATGTATTGAAATATGTTCTCACATTTTCAGGATCTAAACTTGAGGCATGAATGTATGCTGGAAGCTATAAATTTCTCCAAAACCCTCATTTGACCCAAGTTGCAAAAGTAATATTATTTATGCACATTTATAAATTTAAATAAAGAAATTAATAATATAGTCGCCAAAAATGTTGCAACTAGTATAGATACTAATTATTCACCATGAAAAAATATAAAGGTAATGTTGTTTGTAATCAAAATATTTTTCATTCCAATTAAATGCATTTAACCTCATTTTAAAGTGTTCCTTTTTGCATTAAATTTGATATTCGATGCATCGCAACGATTTTCTCGAAATGTACGCTAGAAATCGTAATAAACCCCTGAATAAGTTATATATGTCTCGTTTATTATTATTTTCGCGATAACAGTAACCCGTTTTCAGAAAGAGGGCAAAATCGATAATATGCACCAGAGGCGATAGTATGTCCGGAAATAAAAATATCCCACATGAAAGGAATAACTTTCTTAGTTTTTATAAAATCCGGCCTGAATTGAGTATTTTTTACAAACTTTTTAAAATAAAATTATTAAATTATAAAATAGAAAAACTACAAAAGCGGTGTTCAAAATTAACAAAATTGTAGAAAGACATTTTTCTTCAGTTCAAATGACACGCATTGTACTCATTATGACTGCCGCGATTTGTAAAAAAATCCGTCAACTGCAAAAAAGCGCAAAGTTGTTTTTTTACATTTGGAGTCGTGCAAAAATGATACACGTGAATATTAAAATATTTGTAAAAATTGTTAATAACTTTTAAAATAATTATTGCATAATTTTTGAACTGAGAAGTGATTTAAGAGCTTAAAAAGTTGTTAAATTTATTATTCAATATTTAAAATTATGTAAAAGTCAGTAAAATTATTTCAAATTTAACTTTTAAAAAATGTATTCTATACTATTTTATTCATTTGTTAAAATCTCTTCGATTATAATCCAAGTATATTTCAAATGGGTTTATTTTTTGTCAATAGATAAAATGGCAATACATAGTTAGTTAGTAATAATAAAAATAATAAAAATAGTAGTTAGTAAATAGTTAATAGAAAGAGTGCCAGTAGAGTGAATGACGACTGAAACAAAAGACCTTGGATACTAATGGACCCAAGTGGGGAACTTCACATGATGACTTTGCGAGGATCTTCACTTGGGGTGATTGCTAGAGAGATTGATCAGCAACCTGGGTTGGTGCAGTGTTGCAGAATGAACGTGTTATTTAAATAAATAACACGAGAATTCTAGGTCAATCTTAATGTAGCAAAAGGTAGAAAACCGCGATATGAACAACGGTAATTTTTTTTTTTAATATCGAATGATATAATCAATTTTAAATTTACAATTTTCGTCATATTATAAGTTTTCAAAAAATTATTAATTTTTATATAATTGTTAAGAGATTCTTGACAAGCGACTTCTAAAAAATTATTTTAACAATTTTTTCTTTCATTAAAAAGTTCGGACTATTTTTTAATTTTCATAAATGCCACTTTATTTTAGGAAAAAATAAATTCGATGTTTTTTTCGAATCGGTCAACATTAACTAGTGCCTCCGAGCACAATTAAACCCAGCGGCTAAAGCTTGGCTACACAAGGCTGTATTCGAGACAAGGCCATTTCCGAGAATGTGGAGGGAGAGGTTGATCTACCACTATATAAGAAAGGGATAGAGAGAGGCAGGAGAATTATAGAGAAATTACGCTAATGAATACGGCGTAAAAAATATAGGCGATCGTGTTCGCAGATAGGCTGCGGAACGATTTTGAGGTGAAATGCACACTGCCGGAGACGCAGGCGGGCTTTAGGGATGCAAGGAGTACTACTGACAATATTTACGTCTTGCAACATGTGATGGGTAGAGAAATAGCCAAAAGGGGTGCCAAATTGTACGCGTTTTTTGTAGATCTAAAATGCGCGTTTCCTTCATTGGATAGGGGGATGTTGTGGGAGGCAATAAAAGATAGGGGGGTAGAGAGAGGCCTGATCGAGAGGGAAAGGGAGGTTTACGAAGAGACGAAAGATAGAGTGAGACGAGGGGATGGAATCTCATAGGGTTTCTGGATGGATAGGGGATTGAGGCGAGAGTGCCCGCCTAGCCCAACGCTTTTTTCCATTTTAAGCGCAGATATGGAAAGTAAGTCAGTGGCCGGGGTGGTACGAGGAGTTAAGGTGGGAGGATTAAAAATATATGGTCACTCACATATGCAAATGACATAGTGCTGCTACAAAAGAGCGAAGAAGCTTCAAAGGGAATGGTGAAACGTTGAGAAGGTACTTGGACAAAAATAGGTTAGAGTAAAATGCGGATAAGTCGAAGGTTATGGTTTTCAAGAAAGGAGGTGGTAGAGATAAGAGAGGGGAGTGGAACAGGAAGGGAAAAGCGTGGCAGGAGGTAAAAGAGTTTGTGTACATGTGCTTCCTGTGTCGGAGGAATGGGGGAGTGGATGGTCATATAAAAAAGAGAGTGAGATGAGCAAATGTGATGATGAGGGGCTGGAAAAGAAGTTATTTGTAGATGAGTTTGTAAGGAGAATGAAGTTGTTTGCTTTGCTGGTGATGAGTGTTTTACATTAAGGCGTGGCATAATGGGGATGGAAGGTAATTGAGGAGGTTAAAAGGAAGCAGGAAAGGTACGTAAAGTGGAAACTAGGGCTAGACAGGAACACACTAAACTATATTATCAGGAGGGAGACAGAAAGAACGAGCTTAGGGACTATAACGGGGAGCCAAGCCTGTAAATATGAGGAGAAAATTTTAGAAGAGGGTATTTTAGAGTGAATGGATTGCAAGTAGATAAAGTGAGAAGGATGCATGAGGAAGGAAGGTGGGTATGTCAGTTGGTTAAAAGAAACGGTATGGCGAAAGATAAGGAAGCAGGTTAGGAGTGAAGAAGAGCTTGAAAGTTTAACGGGAACTATGTGTGGATTATGCCAATGGAGAGAGCGCAATATTTGTGGGAGAATGGAGAGAATGGAAGTCAAGACCTTATACCGAGAATGAGATCCGAATGCATGGAGGGTTTTAGTAGGTTCTGGCTTTCTAGAGAGAAGAGGATGTATGAATTGTGCAGAAAGACGGATGCAAAAGTGGAGCACTGGTTGGAGGAGTTTGAAGATATGGGAAGTAGTGGGATAAGTATTAAGGTGTTGATGCATGAAAGGGAAGACGAAAGTGTAATATGGAAAAGAAGAGAAGGAAGGAGGAAGAGGAATGGCAGTACGTTTATATATATGCCTTCCATATGACAGGGATGTCAATTCGCCAGTGGAGGTACGTAAACTGGGGGGTACGTAAGCTTCAAGGTAAGATTAAGAATACTTCCTCTTCTGTTGGGGCGCGATGTTAAGTGCCACCATACTTTGTAGGGCAGCGCGGATGCCAACTCAAGAGGTAAGGATCCAGTGGAATACCTAATCAGAACTGATTTAGATATCATTAATAGGCGGAACACCCTGCCGTTTCGTAACTTGTTGAGGGACGCAATCATTGATATGACTCTCTGTACCTGTAGTTTTACAGATAACATCAAGGAGCGGAGAGTCTTAGATGAACCTACTCCCTCAGATCACTTAAATATAGAGTTCGGGATGGATTCATTTGTAGTCATTTCTGGCCCTAAATGGGCCGGAAATCCAAGAAGAACGGACTGGGTTCATTTTTCCACGGAACTACGAAATGCACTCTTAGAGCTGCCCAGGTCAATTAGAGGCGTGGACATCCTGGAGATGGTGACCGAGGTTTTTACGGAAGCAATCAAATCTGCTTATCAAAATAATTTTCGACCTTCAAGAGTCCAACAGGATGGGGAAACTATGGGCCTCATTTACAACAATTAAGGATGAATATAGGAGTGCAATACGTAAGGCAAATCATGAAAGCTACAACCAACTTTTGCGCATACATAGGGAAAGGAGCAGAGGCGGCTAGACCGAATAAGCTGCTTTCTCGAAATCCGGATGTTGTTTTCGGCACTCTGAAATTGTCCGGCGGTGGATACTCAGAGTCTTACAGGGATACCTTGGCTCACCTAATGAAGGCACATTTTCCGAGCTTTTCAAAGTTAGAAGAAGAGTGGACGACACCTCCGAGGTAATGAAATCTGCCGGTGGCCAAACAGCGCCCGAAAGGGCGGTTAGCATACTAGATTGTGACCCCAGCGAGAGTCAGGTTGACCCTGAAGAGCTTTAGTCATTACAAGACTTGTGGTCCAGATAGCATATATCCATTCGTCTTCAGAGGGCTGATGAGATCATCATAGGGTCGATTTTGAGACTTGCGAGGGCTTTTCTGGCGTTGAGTTATGTTCCGAAGGCATGGAGGGGGACCAGAGTAGTTTTTATTCCGAATGCAGGCAACTTTACAACCAACATGACGCTATAAAAACTAGCAGCAAAATAAAATTTTACTAGAATGAGCTCGGGAGGAACGAATTTAAAGCCCCAACAGAATTTTGTATAGGACATGGAAACCTCCGGTACCATCAGACTGAAACTTCAGCCAACAGCGTAGCTGCGGTCCTCTCCCTATGGGAAGGGCTCTAGGGTCACGCTTAAGGCTTACAAGGGGATGCAACTGGATCAGCCATGAATCAGGGGCTGTTATGCTCTCAGCCGAGACCACTAATAATATTAATTACATAATACATTTTAAAAGAGACAATTTTGACCTGAAAATTTTTGAAACTTATTTTTAAATATCAATTTGTAAAGGCATATTTTTTTGTAAGGAAAAGAGGAAATGAGTGAACTGGGATTTTGGAATGTGACAGTAAATTATAGTGAAAAATGAATCTTCGGGGTTATTATATATTTTAATTTTTCTGCAGATTCATAATCTTAGATGAAAACTCATCTCCTCGGTTGACCATTAATTTTTTTTGAAGAAAATTATTATTTTTTAATTAATTTTTTTGACTGAAATTTAATTAATGTATCTATCGTTGAAAATTCTATCATTTACTTAAAATTTGGGCCATGTTATTCAATGTTTCTTACAGCAATATTGTTCTTGAGGTGAAGAGGACCGTTATATAAGTGAATTTATTTATGAACATTGTTCATATAAGTGATTTAAGCCAGTGAAATTTTAGAAATATTTGCAGATTTTCAACATATGAGCTCACTTTCTTTCCACTTTTCAATTAGTTTTAGGTAATAATTGATGAAATTTAAACAATATAATCGTTTAAACAAAATATTATTGTTTATAACTATCTCATTCATTTATACTAGATAGCTTTTTTAAATGTTTGGCTCTGTTCACTTTACACATTTGAATTAATTATTACCTAACTTTCAGTGCAAAATAGACTATAAGTTGAAAATATTGGAAAAAAATCGCAACTATCTAGTACAAACAAAGAAAAGTATAGTTTTTAACAATAATCATTTGTATAAACGGTCAGGTTTGTTCTTTAGCATTCATTATTACCTCACACTTATGTTGAATAGTGCACGATGTATTTATTAAAAAAAAACCGCGACCCTCTAGCATTATTCCAAGACAATATTATCCAAAATAATACCAAACTTTGTGAACAATTATTTTTATCACCTTGATTTAGTTAGAACCTAGCTCTAATTGTAACGTTGGGAATAAGTTTAATTATTAGCAAAACCGCGATTACAAATTCTATTTCAAGTAAACATTCCTATCAAAAGTAGTGAATTATTAAATATTTCATTATTATGAGGATCCTATTCTTTATATTTAAGAGGCATTTAAATTACATTTTAAACTATTTTTACCAACATTTTAAAGAAAAAAACGACGATTTTGGTCAAAAACTGAGTTTAGAGTTTTGTTTTCAAGAAATATTATAATTGATTAAAATAATGTAAGTTAAAAAAAGCAGAAATTTCTCAAATGTAAAATATTTATTACACACTATACGTGGTCTCCTCTGTGCATTATATATAATGCCTAGGCAAAATGTATCATAGAGAGTATTACAAACTTTACCTGGTCTCTGTTGGGCATTACATATAACGCCTACAGATTATTTATAACTCCGCATTATATACTTTGCCTGTAAGATACCTACAATAATTATATATGTTTTAAATGATCTAAGGTCCTTTTTTATTTTGAAAGCCACAATACTAGGACGAAAAGATAGGCGAATACCTCTCTAATATCCAAAGTCTGATCGCATAACTTGACAATGAAATCCAAATAGTCGAACAACTAGACTGGGTTCATAAAGGACTACGACCAGAATACGTCGCGATTAAAGAACAGGAGCAGGGAGTAGCAGCCGTAAGTACCACCGAATCCAATAAGCCCAACAATAAGAAGCCGAACCCCAAAAAAAAGTTCGGAAATACAAAGGGCACCGGTGCTTAATCATCCATCACGGTAAGTCCTAAGCAAGCAGGGGGGGGGGGTCAACAAGTTAATAACACTCCTCTTGAAAACATTTGTCCAAATAACCCCGCTTGGGATCTCAATAGAATAATCTGTAGTAATTGCAACCAAAGAGGTCATTTCCGGCAGGGTTGTGCCACTCCGTGGAAACGAATATGCTTTAAATGCAAGCCGGAGGACTATACCCTCAAGGACTGCCCTAATTGTTCGGGAAATGGCGCAAAGGAGTAGTGAAAACGGTCTTCACTACTCGCAAGATATCAGATACCGTTTTTGAAAATGCGGGAAACGTCTCTAAACAGAATAGGATGACTATATATAACTTAACTGATTTCACAGAAATTGAGGTCATTTCTACTCCGAAAAAAGACGTTAACTCCAACGAACAGTTTATAGGGAAAAAGAAGGATAAGTTAGAAACACGAACACTCCTAGTAACTCAGTCGCAGATCCGAACGATAGACACGGACAGTTTTACTGGAGTCGGAATGCCGCTGGAACTCGAAATATCCTACCTTCTAGAATGTCAAAGTACCTGCTCGGTAGACATAGCTGAGAGTGATGAGGGTTTCTCGGACCTAGAGCCAAGAAAGATTATAATAGAAGCTCAGGTCCATAGGGATCCCGAAATAGAAACTCCCAATCTGGTGGTAGAAAGTAGACCGAAAACACTAGACCCTATAGCCGATGACGTATCAAGAAAGGGACCAGCTACTCGCTGAAGGGATTGTCACAGAGTCATATAGCGGCAAATATGGACTTTGCACAGATTTCCGGAAACTGAGCGCAATCTCAAAAAGGACGCTTACCCCTTGCCATACCTGACGGACATACTACGACAATTGAAAGCGGCTAGGTATATACCGAAACTAGATTTGAGTGTCGTGTTTAAACAGATCGCGTTAGAAAAGGAAAGTCAAGCGTACACGGCGGTCATCGTTCCGGGTAGGGGACTATTCGAATTTAAAGAATGCCATTCGGACATACTGGGGATCCTGCAACTTTTCAGCGACTCATAAATAGGGTTATAACTCCCGAAATGAGGCCTAATGTCTTTACTTACTTAGACGATATCGTAGTAGTAGCGGAGACTCAAACGAACACCTATATTGTTTAGGAAAAGTTCTCGAGCGGGTGGCTGAAGCAGAGTTGACGATAAATCCATGAAAGAGTGAATTCTGTTACTCAGCAGTGAAATATCTCGAATTTGTCGTAAATAAGAACGGCCTCAAAGTAGATCCTGACAAAGTCGATCCGATAGTCTCCTACCCAAAACAAACAGTTGCGAAGGTTCCTGGGAATGTCCTCCTGGTATCGACGCTTCATACTAAAATTCGCGAGGATAGCTGAGGCACTGACACCGCTATTCAGGACAAACTTGAGTTGGCACTGGGACAATGAACAGATGGAGGCGTTTGAAATTTTGGGACGTGCCCTAACTAAAGCACCCATACTGGCCTATTCAATTTTCAAATATGTAGTAGAAAATCCCTTTAATATGCATACTGATGCAAGTGCTTCCGGGATTGGAGTAGTTTTTACCCGGAGACAGGAAGACGAAGAAGGGGTATTAGCTTTCG
>JAWWLR010000128.1:21291965-21302932 GCA_035041075.1 Acraspis erinacei
TAGGAAATGCATGGTTTATAATTAAGTACATTTATAAGACCCTAATGCCAATATAAAAAATTTCTGCACAATAATTTATTATTATTGTTTTACAAAACATTTAATCTTTATAATGTGGAATAATAAAAAGTTTTAAACCTCAAACTTAACATATAGTCCAACCATCTGGTACTTTTACACCTTATTATTTAGGTACGAGTATTGCGCGTTTCTTTGTTGTTGCTGAAACGGTTTATTAAGAGTTCCTAATTAAAATTCCAAGTTTTCTAGAAATAACACCCGTGCGTCTCGGAGATATTTTTGAAAAAAGTTCCAAAAATC
Source organism: Acraspis erinacei (assembly GCA_035041075.1). Classification (NCBI taxonomy): domain Eukaryota; kingdom Metazoa; phylum Arthropoda; class Insecta; order Hymenoptera; family Cynipidae; genus Acraspis; species Acraspis erinacei. The sequence continues at coordinate 21,292,287 of JAWWLR010000128.1, forward strand.
GTATTTGCTAGAGGAAATTCTGAAAAATTTGAAGGCAAAAAAATCTTTTATCTTCAATAGGTGACGAGTTATGGTCCTCCAAAGAACCCGGATTTTTTGTTAAAAAGCGGTGGAAAAAACTCCAATTCGTAAGTTTGTATCTACTTTAGAACCTGTCAATATTACAAAAAAATGTTCCAAACTTCAATTAATGTAGACACAATTTTGAATAATTCTAAAAAAATGCAATGAACTAGCCCCAATAGGCCATAAGTTATGGCCTCACAAATTTCAACACTTTTGACCTATTTTCCAGCGCAAATTACTCGCGTTCAGTTTTTTTTCAAAATACTTCGCTTCTCGCTAAAACTACGTAAGTAGAGTAAGCGAAAAAGTTGTAGCGCATGAAATTGTGCGTAAACTAAAAAAGATAATCTTCCAGTCGTCGTTGATTAAGAGTTATGACTCTTCGAAAACACATTATTTTTTTGCTAATTTGAGCTACTTGTAGCTAAAAAAGTTTGTCCAAAACTGCTCGTTTCGTACATATCCAACAGACCAACGTTAAGACAACCAATTATAGAGGCTTCAATTCCGCTTAAAATTTAAAAAAAATCGTTTAGCTCATATAGGTCAAGATTTATGACCATGAAACTTTGACCCTTTCAATTCGGAAGGCTCTGTATGTACTCGAAAATGTACTTCGACCGTATTTGAGCATTTTGGTGGAATATCTGTTGTCGAAATTAAATTTAAAAAATAAAAATTAACTGGTTTTACATTGCTTATTTATTATTTATAAAAAATTGTATTAAAGAGATTAGTTTTATAATATTTTATTATTTTATTTTAAGGGTGCCAAAAATTCATAAACTAGTTATCGCACAGGAAACAATTATTGTTAATTGTTGATAATAAAAGAATATGTAAACAAATTAATTTTCAAGTTTTTAAAGTGTAGATTATTTTTTGAGACATTTTTTATCAATAATAAACAAATAAACAATGTAAAGCAAGTTAATTTATATATATTTTTTCATTTAATTTCGTCAACATATATTCTGGAAGTGATTTTCACAAAGTAAATACATTAAATATCCACATAATTGATAGAGTGAAGTGTCTTATTTAAACACTTGTCGAACAATTGATTATTTTTTGACAAAAAAGGAGAAAACAGGGAACTTGTAATGAACTAGAAATGCATGTATGCCACCAAAATGCTCAAATACGATCGCAGTACATTTTCCAGTACATACAGAGCCTTCCCAATGGAAAGCGCCAAAGTTTCATGGTCATAATTCATGACCCATATGAGCTAAAAGATTTGTTATTTTACGCAGAAATCAGGCCTGTATAATATGTTATCTTAACGTTTTTATGTAGGATATGTACGAAACGAGCAGTTTTGAACAAAGTTTTTTAGCTACGACTAGCTCAAAATAGCAAATAAATCATGTTTTTGAAGATTCACAACTCTTGATCTGCGAAGGCCATACGATTTTTTTTTAATTTACGCACAATTTCATGCCCTACAATTTTTTTTCTTGCACTACTTACGTAGCTTCAGAGAGAAGCGAAGCATTTTGAAAAAACTCAACATGAGTAATTTTCCTTGAAAAATAGGTCAAAAGTGTTCAAATTTGTGATGCCATAACTTATAACCTATTGGGGCTAGTTCATTGCATTTTTTTAGAATCACTCGAAATTGTGTCTACTTTAATTGAAGTTTGGAACATTTTTTTGTAATATTAACAGGTTCCAAGGTAGACATAAACTTCAGAATTGGGTTTTTAGCCTCTTTAAAAAAAATCGGGTTCTTTGGAAGGCCACAACTCGGCACCTATTGAAGATAAAAGTTTTTTTTTTTCTTAAAATTTTTCGGAATTTCGTGTAGTTTAATGTTGATGTTGAACATTTTGCTATAAAATTAAATGGGGTGGGTCAGTCTAAGCAAGCACGATTTTTTAACCTTATTTCAAAGATATCTCCGGGACGCACGGATATTATTCCTAGAAAACTTAGAATTTTAATTAGGACCCCGTAAAAAACCGTTTTAGCAAAAGACGCGCATTACCTATTTAATACGACAAAAAAACCTTTTTTCGGACGAAATACCAGGACTAATAATCATGTCAAATTAAATCTTTATGCAAACCTATATTATTTCATCTTCATAAAAAAATCCAGTTTAATCAAGTATGAAGTACAGGAAATGGATATTTTATATAGCGAGCGTGCAGCTCTTACTGCATGCGTTCTTTAGTATTGTCGTTGAATGGAAGAAACTTAATAATATAATACAGGTAAATCCCCTTGTGCATAGAGAGCTAGAGTAGACGGCCAAGAAAGCTCATTGATATTCGTTCGTAACCAACTTCACTTTTCGGGTACGAAGCACTGATGGAATATCGATTCAATATATACCGACATATATCGAAAAATATGACAACGTGTGCATACATAATAAACAAGCCATTTATGTATCCTTATGAAAACTGTTCATGTTTGCGTATTTAAATTTCAAAAAAATATAACTAACCAATTGAAAAATAATATAAAAGTTAAATTAAGTCGTTTCTCCATTATTTTTAATCACAAGAAAGTTAATTCGATTTTATATATCTTGTCTCAAACATTTCATCGTTTTAATACATTAAAAAATTCTGCAAATGCAAGTCTATAAAAGGGTACTTTGTACGATAAATCTTACAAAATTTGAATCCCATAGTAATTTCTTTCGGATCATCCCTCGATCACCTTACAAAAATGATGACAGCGGTCGGGTATTTGAATGAAAAGCGATTTTCGACTTATGGCTACTTTTCGGTTACCTCATTATGACCAAAGCTAACAAGACTCTTTTTCCAATTTTATGTTTCAGACCTGTATGCTTCTAGACATCTTCTGCGGAACCAATATACTCTCAGGCTGGACTATCTGGCTAGGACTTCCAATTCTCGCTCACAGTGGAGCGAATCCTTGGATCTACGCATTTCATCACGGAGAGATGCGAGTAGCAGCGGGAAAAATAGCAGAAGATCTCGTAACTCTATTTGGAGTCACACCCAGCCGCTATGGTTGTTCCCCAACAAGGCGGGGTTCCAACACAAATTTGGAATTAGGCGAAGTGAACATCAGCGATGAGCGTCGACCAGTCGAAGATTGTTTCGCCGCGAAACAGCACAGTTGTCATCTCCATACAAGCCGAAGATGTCTCGAAGTGTCCGGCAAACACGCGGAAATATTGCATGAAAGAGGGGACATAGACTCCTCTTCAGAAAGTTGCAGGCAAGGAGACATAGTGGAAGAAAACATCCACGACTTGACCAAAATGCTGGATCCAAAGTATATCATCGATCGGAATCACGTCATAGACTCCAACCACAACATCGACAAAATTAAGAACCTAAAATATCTTTTAGACCCTACATTTAACAAGATCCGTTACCTCCGTAGGCTCAATCACAAACGGCACGCAAACAAAAACCTACAAAAGTCGGATGAACCCAGGTCCACGTCCTATCAAAACCTAAAGAGTAATGAAACTCCAAGCAGAAGAGGCCTACAACTGAACACAATGTCGGATCCAGTCCTCAATGTTGAAAGTCCAGTAGTGGATACGAAGAATATGATTCATGACATGTGTCACAAATCTACCCACTGCCAAGGGAAAGATGCCAAACTGTCCTCTTTCTCCGACTCTAACATCAAAGCCGCAACCGGAACTTCAGTCAGTCTTAGGCTCTTTCCAGCTTCTAAGATATTCTCCGATGACCACAGGTACTCTGAACAGAACCTGAACCATCACAAATACGAACCTAGTCTCGCAAAGAGTTTGGTTCAGTGCCGTCATTTACAGAGTCAACGGAAATTCTCACCTTGGTCGCGTCCCAGATCGAGACCAGTGGGAAGAATCTTGGATTCCCCGAGTCCAACCTTCGATTTTAGGTTCCAAAACGAGAACTTCAGCCACAGCTCGCTGCCTACACCAGAGAGCTCTAGACCTAGCTCCAAATGCTCTCTTAGACTGAGAGCTTCACCCATGCACTTGACGATTACGTCAAACAAGCTTCCCAGTCTCTACGGCTCGAATTCGGAGGATTCAGAGATCAGGGTGGATCCCATGACGAGATTATTCCAAGCCAGGAAAAGTTTGGAGACGCTGAAACATTATGAGGCTAATTTCGATGCAAGCATTAATTCTCGGTTACTGGAACCTTCACTGATTCATGCATTGAATGTGCCCATCATCCACTCTGAGCCACCGAGTCCGATAGATCCTCGGCCTCTCGCTTCGCTCGAAGAAGAAAGTCCCAACATCCATATCAGTCCAAGAGCGCATGCAAGAATACTCAAGAGTCCATCAAGGCATTCCGATCCAATCATTCCTGCAGTCCTCCTGAGCATTGAGGATTGCAGTGCTAGTTCCGCAGGCAGTAATGAGAGGCTTCATAACGGTTGGTCCGAAGCTTCTTCCAATACGACACCATCTCTTGATCCCAACGAACTCACTGAAGCTCTCTTACGGAATTTGGAAGGTAGACGCGAAAGTAGAATTCTAGAGACTATATTCCCAGAACACGACTCCACCAGGTACAGCTCACGCAGACCTTCCGACTCCAAGTGGTCCGAGTCTTCCAGGAGTCAGGAGATTCTTTCGAACGTCACGGAACACCAACAATTCCCGTCCTCCTATTCAGTGAACAACTTCCAGAACTGCACAAGCGGTAGTGATCTTCACGAGGTCACCTCGTGTCTAGATCCATTTTTGTGTCCAGACGCCCTCAGTTCCTCCCTCCGCGAGTCCTTCTTCGCCATCCCTTCTGCACCGGATTCAGACATCTTTACCTCCTTCGAGGAAACGGGCGAGTACTCCTACGAAACAAATGCGCCAATCCTGACAACTTTCCATTCGTCTGTAAAGAGTGTGCAAATTGACAGATCCAAGGTTCCTGGTACAGAAGTTCAAAGCAGATCTACCGAGTCGGTGTTTCAAAATAGACAGACACTTAATACACCGTGTAGGATACTTAGGCTAGAGCCTTCAGTGCATCGGAGAGGTAGAGTGAGACCATGTAAGGAGTACTTTTTGGAGGATCATTCGACCAAAAGGTCTTCCAGGCTAGCTCCTTTAGCCACCCCTACACCTACAGACATTTGTACGCCTACATTTGATATAGTTTCCGATATCAAAGGCGAAAGTGGCGTGGGAGTTAGGGTGTAAATTATTTGTGTTGAGGCAGATGAAACCGGCCAGTGTAACATATATAGGATATATGTGAGGAAATTTTAACTAATTCGAAGGATACAAATATGAAGATTCTAACTCGGAAGTTTCGAGAAACTAGTGAAAGTTTTGAGGTGGTATCCAATACAGTTTATATGGGATTTATGTGCTTCCAAAGATTGATATTGACAAAAGAGAACAATTGTTTTGTTTCTTCCGAGCTAAAACCTTGTATTCGTCAAATTTTAGAACAATTTATTAATTAATATGGATATGTTTCATGTAGATTGTAAAGTATAATTCGGCCATCAAGTTTTGTTTACATCAAAAGTATCGATCCTGCAAAATCGATTTGGTTTATTGTGTACCGATGCTTTGCAAAGACGAGTCAGTTTCAAATCAAATTAAACTGATGTCTTTCTCTTAGCGTCAATTACATCAGACAGTTAATTCAATTCCTAAATGTAATGAGGCAACGCTTCGTTGTTTCTCAGAAACACCAAATCTAAGGGAAGTTTCTAGAACAATGGGTTACATTTGCGTTGAAATATATAAGGATCCACTCTGCGATCTACGTAATACAACTTATATCTGAACAGTTTTTTAAAACTTGAAATATTTTGTATATCTTGGCTCGATCTTCTTCCGTATAAATTATCAAACATAATTATTGTTTAGGTTTAAGGGGTAACAACACCCTAGGATTATGGAAAAATCGATTTTTTTGTTTTGGCTGAAATAATACTTTAGCATCATACCATAAATATTCAGTTGGGTCTATATATGGTTGAGGTCTTTCAGATTAGATATAACAAAAAATTCAAGGATTTAATTGCCGTTTTTTGCTCTAATGTAAACTTTTTTTATACAAAATTTACTGCTTATTTTTTGACAAAGAATCGATTAATTTCTTCAAAAGTGCACTATTTTTTACTAAATTTGATTTTAAAAAACCGACGTAGTTCTATAGTCAATAGTATATAAACTATACAATTTTCTGGTTTTTCGTTCCAGGCCTTATACTTTATCAGAAAACCGTCCTCTCGTGAAGGTCTTTTTAAAAAAATTATCAAAATTAAAATTTTTTTTCATACTTTAATATGTGTTAAACAAACCATCTAAAAAGGAATCCTTTTACTTTTTGATACTCACAAAATAAATCGCCATAGTTAGGCTTTTTTTCTCCCGCTCGAGTAGTGTTACCCCTTGAGAAAAATATGAAAGTTAGAGAACCAAAGTTTAAATTCAACATGACAAACACAGTTCCTATTACCTTAACTTCGCGATTTAAGTTTCTGGAATACTCTTCAGAGAAGTTAGATTAAGCAGACCAAACTAGAAACATTCAACAAAAATACCGAGTAACAAGTCTCGATACGTTGTTGAACTCTAATCTTATTTATTCTCAGAACTCGAACTTCAGTGATCGAATTTCAACTCTCTTGTCCGTGTAGATTCTACTTCCACAGCGAGCAAGTTTTTCTTTGAGATATTGAATAAAACTTAGGCAGCATTCAAATTTAAAGGCAATACAGTTACTTATTACTTCTTGTCAGTTTAGTTTATAATATAAAGTGGTGCAATTCCGTCTACGAACTAATCTCCTCTTTCTTTATGCCACTATACCTCTTCCCCTCCCTCCTCTTTCAGTCTTCCCTTTCCTCTGCCTCCCTCTTATTCTCATTATCATTCCCGTATCTGTACTCCGTCTTCTCCAACTTAACCCCTCTAAAGTTTCTCTCCCTCATTCCTCTTAGAGTATCTTCCCTCTCCCTCATTACCCTCATTCCTCATCCCTTCCCTCCCCCTCTCATATATAACCCCCTCTTAATTCATATCCGGATCCCTCTCCCCGCCAACCTTCAAAACCATTGACTCCCTCACCATAAACCATTCGCTTCCTGCCACATAATCCCTCTCTTACGTATTAGTCCCATTAATACATATCCCACCTTCCTCTCTCTTGTCCCGCTCCAGCCCCACCACTCTAATTTCCCCTCAGTACACCCTTGCCTAATCCAGCCACTCCTCTTCTCCCACACCCTTTAAAAATTGCCTCTTCGCGCCTCTCTCCTTCATCATCCCCATTCCTCTCTCCTCATTAGCAACCCTGTCCTTCTGTCTGCCCCTATTATTCTGAAGTACTGTACCTCACTTCTCTCCCTTACGATAAATTCCTTGCATAAAAGGCAGAGGCAGAGGCAGATTCTATACCCTCGATATTAAATATTGGTATACGAAGACTTGAAAATGATCCAAAACAATTCGACTCAGAAACATACAATTATTTTAGAATTACAGTTAAACTCGGAGACTGTGCCGCTTTTGAGGGTGATGGGGGTGGGGAACAAGCTCGAGAGAGTACCGCTTCGAATGTAAATGCTTTTGTTTGTTCACGCCTAAGTGACTACGAAAAACTCCTATAATATGGGGCACGGCGTCAATTCTCGGAAGGGTTATATAGGGGGGCGTTATATCCGAGTTTGACTATATTTATTTTCTCGGCCTAAGTTCAACTTTGCTCGAACTTTTCTCAAAGAGAGAACGGAGAAAACATTAGACAGGTATGTAAAAGGCTCCGTTAAAGATAAGGTCTGAAGATTTTCAAAACCCCGTAAAGATCGATAAATAAGTTCCTGGTCGTGCTAACTTTCCCATTAGGGTTCCATCAGCGCGTGTATCCCATTGTCATTTGGGTTTACGTCGGTCATCAAAATAAGAACGGCTGGAAATAAAAAAGATCTGATCCCTCTTAGACATTATATCCGATTCATAATGTCAAAAATGCTTATATCGAGTCCAGAGTACCATTATATTTTTCTAGAACTGAAATGATTACCTTAATACTGTAATTTTCCTTTTTACAAGGGTGTTGGAAATGATCTCTTTGAGCCTTTTGTTTTGATATTTCTATTATTATAGAAATTTTTCTGAATTATTTTAAATTTTCTTTCATTCTTTGCAAGTATTTTTAATTCTCTGGATTCTTTTGAATTATTTAAAATGATTTATATCTATTAATTATGTTGATATCTTTAAACCTTTTATAATTTACATTTAATTATTTAAATATTTTTTAATTATTTGAATTATTCTTAATTTAGCTTTAATTCTTTTTAAATTGCTTAAAGTCTTGCCACAGTTTGGTGAAAAAAAACATTTTTTTACGTTTCACAATCATTTGAAGATTACCTGCGAATTCTGAAGACTTGAATTAATTTTTGAAAGTACAGTATTTTCTGCTCGAGCCTAGGTATTCAGGATTTTCTTTGTCTATTCGACTTGGGAATTTTTCTTCTTCTAATTGCATTTGAAAAACTAGAAAAATCACAAAATAGCGGATGTATTTCTGAAATTCTTGAAAGTGGATTTTTTCAAAAACTCTACATTTTTATCCTTTTCATTTTTATAAGTATATAGTAATATGCATTACTCCACTTTTGAGTTTCATTACATTTATCTCGAAAAAAACTAAATGTAAAAGAAAATATTTACATAAAAGTTTAGAAACCTAGAAAAGTTCTAAAAAAAATAATTCTTGCCCTTTTGTGAGATCTTGCATCGTTTGAGGAAAAAAACCTAAGAAATTATATTTTTTGTAAATGCCCTGCCTCATCATATTTTGAAAACATGCAAAAAATAGTTTCAGGAAACCCCTATCCAAGACATTCTTGTATATATAAAAATTTTTATTATTTGTCGTAAACAATGCAAGATATCGCAAAAAGAGCATGAAATATTTTTTGAAGGACATGCGCAAATATCAGAATACATTTTTTGAACCTTTCTTTTTTCGGATAAAAATACGAAAATGCGAGATTTCAAAAATAATTTTTTTCCATGTGAAGCAGAAGTTTGCCAAAAATTAAACTTAGTACATATTTAGTACATATTGCCATCTATTTACTAATATAAAATCTTCAAAAGTGGTGTTTTTGAGAAAACCCACTTTCGACAGTTTTAGAAAAACAGCAGCCATTTTGTAATTTAATAATTTTTTTGGAATAGATACACTCGTTTGGGAAAAATTGCATTTCGAAAAAATGCAGTCAATTTTTCAGAATTCGAAGGTAATATTCGAAAGATTATAACATATCACCATGACCTAAATTTTCCTTGAAATTTGCCTCATTTTAAATTGAATTGTTCCTGCATTACATGTAGTTTGTGACAGGTGATTTTGAAAGACATGGTTTCAATATTTTTAATTCAATAACAATTTAATGAGCAAAATGAAAAAGTAATATTTATTCTTCCATAAAATTTTGATCCCAATATATGTAAACAAAATTTAATTGACATTTAATAATAACAATTCTTAATTTTACAATCCAATTGAATAACATTTTTAGCCATTATTGCTCTATAATAACAATTGTTTATACAAAGTACGAAGTTATAAAAGCTACCTAATTGATGCAGAAAATCTTAAAGAATTTGCATATTTTGACAAATATCACAAACCAAACTTTTTGATCTATTTTTTTACTTAAATAAATAAATAAATAAATAAATCAGATTGCTTTTTTTCAAATTTCATGAAAAGAAATATAATAAAAATATTATAATTCGTTACACTATTCATTTGATCATCCGTTTATCAATCCCACATGACCCTTAAAGTATTCCATAAAACGTGAAACTTCCAATAAATACATTAATTTTGTAAGAAATCATACTTGTGTATTAAAAATTATTATATACTTGACGTTTAAAGTTTTTATTTCAATTTCATAAAATTCAGAAGACACTTAAATGTTACTGTTCTCAAAACTATTTATTTCAGTACAGATATAGTATATTATTTAAGTATTTTGGAATTAATAGTTTTGAAAAAAGGAAATGTAATTTTTTATGAATTATTAAGGGCGAGAAGGAGAAAAAAGTTGATTTAAAGGACATTTTCGATACTTGTTAGTAAAAATTTTTCTAATTTACCCTTAAAATTTGCACTTTAATTTTACAAAAAAGGTTTGAAAATTATGTTATATTATCTTAAGGTGTGAGTTCTTGCACATCACCTCTGTAAGGCTTTAACGATTTGTTTTAATTAAAGGATTTATTACATTTTTAATGCTTTAGGATATTTGAAGGGTCATGTCTTACCTCAAAAAACTGTTTAAATCTCAAGAAGTTAGGCAAAGTTTTTCAATAAATGACAAAAATGAGGGAGAGCAATTTGAAAAAAAATCAAAAAATATTTTAAACTGAACCTAGAAAGCATTGTCAATAAAGATACATACGAGTAAAAACATAAAAAGGAACCCCTTCCTAAGTATTACTTTCGCCTACTTCGTTAACCCTCTACCGACCTTAACATTTTTTTTCTCTGATTTTTGAAATTTTTAGGCATGTTATTCCTAAGGTAGAGTGCATACAAAACTAAAAATCTAGCTCATTAACGCCCTGACTAACATGTAAATCGGTACGATAAAAA
>JAWWLR010000128.1:21367175-21378847 GCA_035041075.1 Acraspis erinacei
AAAATCATGGATAGTCCCAGGCCAGCCTTCAACGTCACAACCAGTGCACAATATACATGGAAAGAAGGCTTTTCTGTGTATTTGGTGGGACAATAGGGGAGCTGTGTATTAAGAACGGCTGAACCCTAGGGAAACGATTACTTGCAAACGGTAACGAAAACAATTAATTAAATTAAACAAAGCATTGAAGGAAAAACTAACCGAATACGCGGAAAGAAACGAGAAAGTCATTTTTCAACATGACAATGCATGGCCTCATGTTGCGAAACTAGTTCAAAACTATTTGGAAAATATGGGACATCCTACCTAACCCACCGTATTCACCGGACTTGGCCTTATAGGAATACCACTTATTCTGATCGAGGCAGCAGTGCAGCACGGACTTTCAGATAAAAATTTCCAGTCTTACGAAGATGTGAGAATTTGGCTCGATGAATGGTTGGCTTCAAAAAATGAACAGTTCTTTTGGGAAGGAACTTATGCATTGACAGAAAGATGGGGAAAAGTGATAGAAAACGGTGGCCAATACCTTGATTGTTAAGGTATTTCTTATTGTTATGTAAACAAACGGCCAAATTCTGCCAAAAAATCGACGTTATTAACGGAAACGCCTGTTAAGTTTTTATCATCTTAGGATTTATAAAATTAGTGTACATAAGTGTTAAGATAATCTGCATAACACAGACAAACGCTGATGTTAAATTTGCTGTAGCTCAAAGTTCATTAGTCTCACAATGATAATTATCAGTTTTACATTTATTTCTATGAACGTACAGTGAAACTTCGATAATACGAAATGCTTTGTGACCGAAAAAAACTTCGAATTATCGGAAATTCCTATCATCGAAAGTAAGAATATAAAAGACTTAATTAATAATTGACTTTAAGGTTCGTCATAATTCCTTGATCCATAAGTTTCAGTTTTGAAGACAAATTCGATGGTAAGTAAACCACTTTTACGGTTTTTAGTGTTTTCATCCAACCTTTCAGATGCGCCGGAGAATTATCCACAAATAAAAGAACTTTTCGATTTTCTCTATGGAATTTACAATCAATTTTATGAAGCCAGTCTACTTATATAGAACTGTTCATCCAAGATTCTTTATTATTCTCGTAAAGTACTGGTAAACACTTGACTCCCTTGAAGCATCTTGGATATTTTGATTTGTCTATTACGAACAAATTTAACTTTTCTTTACCAGGCAAATTAGCGCAGACCATTACAGTAACACGATTAATAATATATATTTAATAATAATTTTAATTTCCTCCCATTTACCAGTGAATATTAGTGTCTTGACATAAAAATTGTACTTGGCGTAGTATAATTTCTTCTACCCACCATGACAAGTGTCTTCTTCCAATGTCAAACTCCTATCTGGTAAACATTTGAAAAAGACCAGTTTCGTCTGCGTTGAAGATATCCTCAATTGCATATATATTCAGCAAATTAGGCAAAATGTCAGGGGGTAACTTTTGGCAGTCTTCCTTCGAAACAGAAGCACTCTCGCTACTAAATGTCCTATATACGATTCTATTCCGATTCTTCAACTTATCCAATCTCCCAGAACTAGCTTTAAAATCCTTATATCAAAATTGAGATCCGAGAAATTCAGCTTTTTCTTGGACAATAGGACCAGATAAGGGAATTTTCTTATTTCCAGCGGATTTCCTCCATTCCAACATTGATGTTTCCAATCATGAAAACCGAGTTGTCTTCATACGCTTCCGATCCAGTTGGAAACAAGAATTCTCAGTAGCAGACGAGATCTTCTCCTTGTTCTTAAAAATTGTAGTTAGAGAGTTGGCAGATATTCCGAAATCAGCAGCAATGTCCTTCCTCTTATCTCCTTTCTCGACATATTGAATGAGTTTTACTCTCTCATTCAGAGATATTGTTTTATACGTCATCTTCTCTATAATTTTGAAAGCGTTCAGGTTTCAGTCCTAGTTAGCACATAACTGCAAGAGCACACAGCCTTTCTTTATATTGGCTAAATCACCTTTGCATTACACGTCAATTCCACGCTTGTCACACACGCCAATCCCACACTAGCCAATCTTACACAGGTTAATCCCACCACTCACAATGGGCCAATCACACGCAATCGGCTATGTTATGAATATGAATTTTTCGAAGTATGTTAAGTTACTCGCTGGTGTACTTCGAGTTACAATGGTTACGGTCACGGCAGAACTTACATTATTATTCGAAATATCGAGGAATTAGTATTCTAGAGGTTTGTATTATTGAAGTTTCGCTGTAGTTGCACATCTGGGCCTCTAGGGAAAATTAAAATTTTGAATCTAAATTTTGGCTCGTTTTGAGTGTTTTTGATTGCTGAACCGCGCTGTCACCCATCTGAACGCCTGTCAAAGCAATTATTCGCTTTGCGATATTAGAGCAAATAATTATTAGTAAGCACACTAATTGAAATAATATTTACCTAATTTTCAGCTTTCTGTCACTTGAGACTGCGTGCTAGTCACTTAGAATAAAATTATAACTTCGTAATGCTACTTGAAAATCTTAGGTTAGTCATGGCCGTTGACATTTTAACTAAAGCCGGGAGGTATAGAAAATGTTATGACCGTCTACATATACAATTAGGTGTTTCTACTTCAACCACCAGCTAACTTCACTTCGTTGAATACAGAAAATCTACAGGAAATTCCTTCATTTCGGTCTTGACTAACCTAATATTTGGAAATTATACTACGCCAAGTACAATTTTTTTCAAGATACTAATACTCACTGATAAATGGGAGGAAATTAAAATTGAGATAATTCGTATTATAGCTGACCTGCTTATCAACATCTATTTCACCCAAATAGCGCCCAACAAAATCATCTGGACCGAGCTAGAAACGCGAGATAAATACATTATTGAGCGTGCAGCGCCAGAACCAACAGTCGCGCGCCATGGGCGCGGTCAACCTCGCGATTCGCGGGTGATAAGAATTTGCCCGCGCAGCAGGCAGATTTTTTATTTTTATTTTATAATAGTAGAAATAAAGGAGATGAAAGAAACAAAAAAATAGAAGAAAGATAAGGGAAAAAATGGGTCTTGTGATTTGTTGGCGCTAATTAGGACTTTTTTGCGGTTTTTGTAATGCAAATTGTTTCTGGCACAGAAAAGACCATTTCGTACTGATAATTAGATGTTCATATATAATGTTTAAACCATTTATTATTGTTTTTAGCAATTTTCTTATAGAATGGAGATAGAAAGACGCGATTTTTTCAACGATTTTCCACTTCTTGTCCAACTTTTAATTAGAGGGAAGTGATAGTTCATTAATGTTAAAAACAGTTATTGTTCAAACATTTTATTATTATTGTTAACAATATTCTTTTAGAAAAATTCTACAAAATTGAATTTTTTTAAATTCACTCTTAGAAAATTTTCAATTAAGATAAGTTAAGTAATTAATTAGATTCAAGAAAATTAATTGTTTGAAAAATGTATGATTATTACTATTATTATTATTATTATTATTATTATATTTGAATAATGATAGAAAGACTTTCACCTTTCTATCCTTTTTACTTAGTAATATATAAATTAATGAAAGTTAACAAAAAAGTTGTTTAAACAATTTAATATTATTTATAACTATCTTTTCTTAGATAAGTGTTAGGAAGTTGTGTTTTTTTTTATAAAATCTTTAACTTTGCTTCGCCTGCTTCGTTATTAACTATTAATAAATATGATTTGTTCATAACTTTTACAAGTCATTAGTTTTTGCCTGCTGTGTAGGATAGCTTTTTTTTAAATTAATTTTTTTAAGCATTGGGAAAAGAACGAAAATAATATACTTAAAAGAACATTACTATTTAAAAAAATCATTTTTGTTGTGGTTGACTTATTATTTCTTCATAAATAAAAAGGCGATGCAAAGTTAATGATTTTAGAGTAAACCGCCACTTTCTAGCACTGATCTAAGAAAAGATAGTTAAAAACAATATTAAATTGTTTAAGCACATTTTTTGTTAACTTTCATTAATTATTACTTTACTAGGTGAAAAAAGGACAGAAAGGTAAAAATTGCAGAAACCCCTCAACTATCAAGTATTGATATAGATGAAGATAGTCATAAATAATAATAATTTGTTTAAACAATTATTTTTTATAAATTTCATTAATTATTAAGTCACGCCTAATGAAAAATAGAAAAACTGTTCAAAATTTCAGAAAAAAAACCCCAGCATTCTACCAATTCAGCAAAGAGAATATTATTGACAATGATAATAAATTGTTTAAAGAATTATTTTTGTTAATTTTATTTCATTATTACCTCACTTTAATTGAAAATTGGACCGAAAGCCAAAAATTTCAGAAAAAGCGCATCTTTCTAGCATTATTAACATATAATATTAATAATAATTAAAAATTGTTTAAACAATTAATTTGCTTGACTCCAATTAATTATATAACTTATCTTAATTGAAAATTTGACTAAAATTTTTTTAAACTGCAATTTTGTAGCCTTTTTCTAAGAGAATATTATTAACAATAATAATACATTGTTTAAACAATCACTCTTGTTAACATTGGTGAACTATCACTTCTCTCTAATTGAAAATTCTACTACAAGTAGACATTTTTTTGGGAAATCTTTTCAAAATCTATCACAAATCTTTGCCAAATTTTAAAAATATTTTTTAAATCTTTGAAATCTTTGTGAAATCTTTATGAAATATTTGAAGTTTTTGAAATATTTGGGAATTCATTGAAATATTTATAAAATATTTTACAAAAAGTTTAACTTTTTGAAACCTTTGGGTAATCATTGAAGTTCCTGAAATCTTGGAAAAATAACCGAAATCTTTACGAAATCTTTGGTATATTTTTTTAATTGTTTAAATCTTTGGGAAATCCTTGAAATCTTTCTGAATTCTTTTAAAACTATCCGAAATCTTTGCGAAATATTTGAAATCATTATGAAATGCCTAGCAAATCATTATAAAATGCCAAGCAAATCATTAAAATTTTTATGTAATACGCAAAATAATTTTTAAATATTTAGTAATACTTTTGAAATTCTTTCAATCTTTTCGAAATATTTGAAATCTTTGGAAAATCATTCAAATCTTGGTGAAATCTGTAAATATCTTTGAAATATTTTTCTGATATTTTTGAAATTTTTAAAATCTTTGGACAATCATTGAAATATTTGTGAGATCTGTTCAATCCATCCGAAGGATTGATAAAATGTTTAAAATGTTTTCGAAATATTTGGTATTTTTTTTTAAATTGTTAATATCTTTATCATTGCGAAATCATTTATGCCTGTTTTGAAATCTTTCAAATCCATCTGAAATCTTTACGCCATTTCTTTAACCTTTGTGAAATCATTCTAATTTTTGTGAAATCTTTCTGAAATCATTAAAAATCTGCGAAATATTAAAAATATTTTTTTAATATGTTTGTTAATATTTGTGAAATTATTGAAGTCTGTGAAATCTTTTTAATCTATCCGAAATCTTTGCGAAATCTTTCATATTATTATGATATCTTTGGGGAATCATAGCATTTTTTGTGAAATCTTTGCGAAATATTTCAAATATTTTACAAATATTTGATATTTTAAAAATGATTGAAATCTTTGGACAACCATTGAAATCGTTGTGAGATATTTTCAATCTATCTAAAATCCTTACGAAATATTTGAAATCTTTGGAAGATCATTGCAATCTTTATAAAATATTTAAAATATTTTTGAATTATTTGGTATATTTTTTAATTGTTGAAATCTCTGGGACATTATTGAAGCCTTTGTGAAAACTTTTTTAACTATTCGAAACGTTTATGAAATATTGGAAATCTTTATGAAATCCTCAGAAAATCATTGAAATCTGTGAAATTGGGTAAAATATTTGAACTCTTTGGAAAATCATTGAAATCTTTCTGAAACCTTTAGATACCTTTGAAATCTTTTTGAAACCTTTGTGAAATTATTGAAATCTTTTAACAATCATCAAAATCTTTATGAGATCTTTTCAATCTATCCGAAATCTTTAAAAAATATTTCAGATATTTTTGAAATATTTGGTATATTGATTTAATTGTTGAAATATTTTTGAAATCATTGAAATCTTTGTGAAATCTTCTAAAACTATCCGAAATCTTTGAGAAATAATTGAAACCTTTGTGAAAAGTTTGAAATATTTTTTAAACATTTGTAAAATTAATGAATTCTTTGTGAAATAATTGGGAAATCATAGATACCTTTTTTTAATTTTTTAATCTATCCGAAATCTGGAATATTTTTATATTCTTTGGGAAATCATTCTAATGTTTGTGAAATCTTTCTGAAATCTTTAGAAATCTGCGAAATATTCATAGTAAACTTTAAATATATTTTTATATTTGTGAAATTATTGGAATCTTTGTGAAGTAATTGAAGTCTTTGTAAAATCTTTTAAATCTATCCGAAATCTTTGCAAAGCATTTGAAAACTCTGAAATTTTTGTAAAATCTAAGAATTTTAGAACTTTGTTTATCACCTATGGCGTTTTTTAAAAATTGATAAACTGGAGAAATTCCGTAAGTGACCAATCATTGTACAGATTATATTTTCCCAGAAGAAAAAATAACTATTTTGTACATTTTATTCTGAATCGCCAGTATTAGGTGAATCAAGTTGAACCGTCACATTTCCTTTTGCAATTAGCCATAGCAATACAAAAAAAATTACTTATAGAATTTCATCCCCATTAGCTTGTTTTATAGTGTCCCGAATAGAATTGGGGTTTGCAAGTTTTTTGCGCAAATTATTATTTTTTGCGTAATTTTAGTAACAATTGTGTCTTAAACAAAAAGGATTACATTCTGCTTATAACTAGATGTTTAAATAAATTTCTTAAACAATTTATTAATGTCTATAGCAATTTTCTCTTATACTAGAGTTAAAAAATTTCGTTTTTTCTTATTTTTCAAAACTTTTTGTTCACTTTTTAATTAGACTGAATTAATACTTAATGCCAGTTAAGAAATCTAATTGTTTAATGAAATTAATATGTTTTTATATAATATTCTCTTTGAATAATGATAGCAGTTGGCGGTTTTTTCGAAAATATTCCACTCATGTTTCCCCGTTTTACTCAAACCGACGTAATAATTAAGGAAATTTAACAAAAATAATTTCTTAAAAAAATTCTTATTGTTAACAAATATCTTCTCCTATATTAATGCTAAATAGTTGCGTTTTTTTCTCTATAATTTTTCACTTTTTCGCTTAGAACGAGATTATAGTTTATATAGTTTGAACAAACAAATGTTTAAACAAATTATTATTGTTTATAATTATCTACTCCTATAGTGATGCTAAATAGTTAGGGTTTTTTTCTGAAATTGTTAAATTTCTTTAAATTTTTTACATAATCAAATAATAATGAATGAAAGTTAAGAACCATAATTGTTAACAAAATTTATTATTATTTCGAACGATATTCTATTTGAATAATGCTAGAAAGCTACTCATTCTTTCTGGATTTCTGAACTTTTGTCCACCTGATGGGTTAAACAATTTATTGTTATTTAAAATTATATTCTGTTTGAATTAATACTAGATATTTGCGGTTTTTTCTGAAATTTTTAAGTTTTTGTCCACTTTTTACTTAGTGAGGTCATGCATAATGCAAGTTAAGAAACGCAATTTTTCAAACAATTGATTATTGTCACAAGATTGTCTTTGGCTTTCTCTCCAATTACACTTTTTTCGATAGCCACGAAAAATAACGAAGGGAGGCTGCAAAGTACTTCAAATCAAATTCATAAATATTACGTTAAAAATGGTCTTTATCGTTCTAACCAGCGACCAGATTTCTAAAAAAAAATCAGAATTTATAAACAAAAAACTAACCTATTATTTACTTATTTTTACGTTCTCCAAGAAAAATGTGCGCTATTTATAAAATTTCAACTTTTTGGGCAGAGGTTAATTAATACGAATTTGAATTGGCTAAATTTGGAAAGAATAATTAGCAATTTAAAAATTATTAATTTTAAGGCTGTGTCTAGTCGTCCCGAATTTCGGGATGACGAGACACTGCGTAATTTTAAAGGGTTTCAATATAAAAAAGTTTTAATATCACAATTTTTGGTGACTAAAATTTTTTTCAGATGTAAATGAAGTTCGGATTGGTTTAAGTTTCAACATTCCGAAGTAGAAATTTCTTCATTTTTAATGTTTCCTATTTAAAATTACTGTTTATATTGAATGTTAAAAAAAATCAATACATTTTTTAATGTTAGAAAAATTGGTCTAATTAGATTTGATGTTAAATTATAATTTTTACATGCATATCAATTTAATATTCTAGAATTTCCAAAGCTTTGACTTTGAAGGATTCAATTTCGTTTTAAATTTCAAATTGTCAGATTTTAATCACTTTGAATATAAAATGATTGAAATTCAAAAATTTTAATTTTATAATTATTTAATTTTGACCACTTTTAATTATTAATAATACAATTTCAATTCCTCTGAATTTTAAATTATCCAATTTCCAAAATTCAAAACTTAAAATATTCCATTTTTAACTTTAGCGTTTTGACATTGTCCTTTTTTCGAAATTATTATCTGATATCATTCAATTTCGCGATTCTTCAATCCAAAATTAATTTTTTAAATTGTTACATTTCTCATTTTATATTCATCTTTAAATGCTTCTAATTTAAAATTGCACATTTATGGTAACATTTATGATTTCTAAATTGAAAAACTCAATTTTTCAATTTTGCAAGGAATGGCACAGTTTGAAAATTTTCCAATTTTTAGGGGACTGTAAATTTAAAAAAGTAAAGTTATTGAATTTGATAATTATTTAATTTAAAATTTGTTTAATTTCGACATGTTTTTGGTTTAAATTTGTTCAAACTGATGACATTTATGAGATTTAAAATTATTATAAAGTTATGTGCCCCTCGTCCTTCAGTCGTTTGTAAAAGATGTAAACATATCGTGATTTTTAGATGTAGTAACAAATTAAACTTAAAAAGTGATGAAAGCGTGAATCGAGGATCAAGTTTTTAATATCAAACAGATTTCCTCAATACCTACAATATATCAAAGTGTTGGGGAAATCACACAAATATTTTTCTAAACTTTCAAGTACTTCCATTCGTGTTTCAAAGGGGTTTGTTCTTACACCTGAGTATATTAGAATGAGGCGATATTTTAATTATTATTGATAAAATATCTTTTAGATTATAGACACCTTCTTCTTTTAGAGGTCTATCTTCTCTTTCTAGTGCTTATCATTCTCTTTTCTCATAATTCTTCCTTAGAACAGACTTCTTTTGAAAATATCAATATGTTCTAGCTTAGCCGTGAGTGTTAGCGAAGATAGATTCAGTGATGTGTTTTAATTGTAAGGGTTAGTTGTGCACTTGAAAAATGTCGATTATTTCGTATGCAGGAGGCTTTGTAAATTAAAATTACAGGATCTGTATTTCGTTTATTTCAGTTTTTCTTTTTTTTTATGATTTCATTATATTTTAAAATATACTTTCGGATTTCTTAGTGTTTTACAAACACATTTTTCAAGGCGATAAGAAAATGTACAGAGTAAAAATATTGTAATGAATCTTTGAAAACGATAATCGAATTCTTTGAATAATGCCAGGTTATTGTAACGATTTTATGTATTGCGATGGGAGAATTCAAGATTTTATGCAATTTACTTCTTTTTTTTTAACTAGTAATTTCTGTCCTTTTTCTAATTTAACAGTTTGCCCCCTAAATACCTAAAAATTACTGAATCTTTGCATTAGTTTCTTCATTTTTTATGAATAACCACAATATTCATCTATTGAATCATTTTTATAACTTTTGAATATATGTAAACGTTTGATGATTCATAAAATATTTTTAAGCGAAAATTGTATAAATTGCAATTAATAAATGGAAAGCTTCTAAATGCAAAAGGGATATCTAATTTAAAAAGCTAAAAACCTCAAATTTTTCATGTGCCGAACTTTGGAAAAAAGGAACAACAATTTTCAAGTATTTAAATGTAGAAAAAAATTCATATTTTACACCGTGGTAATTTTAAAGGCATTTTACATTTAAATGAGCAATTTTCAAAACTATAATGTTCATTTCTATCTTATGTTACTATTATACATAATTTTTAAAGAACAAAGCACACCTGGCATTTCTCAAAGTGTAATGTTAGTAAAAATTTAATTATTTTTAGAAGCCTCCCTGTGCGTCGTGACATGAATAGGGGATCGTATTTAAATTATTTAACAGATCGGAGGGGGGGGGGGAGTGTTGCGGATTCATGTGCGTAATTTTTTGAAATTTAAAAAAGAAACAAATAACTCGCAGTAATTGTATATATATATATTTATTATGAAATTTTTACAATTTTTTGAAAAGATAGGGAATTTTATTGGTCAGGAAAAGTGAGGGAATTTTTATAAACAATTTGGTTAAAAGGCCATCCTTTTTGGTTGAAATACACATACTGGTGATGAAAATTCAACTATTTTGGTCGAAAAATTGTTTGGTAATTCAAAAATTCATCCATTTTATTAGAAATTTAACCTTTCTTGGATAAAAATGCAATTTTTTTGGTTGAAAACTCAAAAATTTGGTTAAACTCATCCTTTTTTATTGCAATTTCAACTGTTTTGTTAAAAATTATTAGACTAAGATTTTTTTCATGCAAATTCAAATTAAAAATAAAATTATCTGTTTGATTTAAAAATTTATCTATTTCAATAGAAATTTCATCTTTCTTTTACAAAAATGCAATTGTTTGGTTGAAAATTGATCTTCTTTGCTTGAGGATTCAACTATTTTTGTTGAAAATTGAACTACTTTGTTGAAAACTGATCTTTTATCATTCAAAATTCAACTTTATGGGTAAAATTTGAGATACTTTATTTTTTTTTTAAATTATTGAATTAAGTTTTATTTCATTGGTTGAAAATTTAACTATTTGGTGAAAATTAATTTTTGTACAGAGAATTTGTCTTTTGACATTAAGATTCAACAATTTTGGTAAAGTTTGTTTTTTCTTCAATGACTTAAAAATCTTTCTTTGTTGTAAATTCGTCTTTTTTGTTTTATAAAACATTTAAAAAAAAGAAATGATATATTTTTCGGTTGAAATATAAACTGTTATGGTTTTTGTTGAGAATTTATCTTTTTAGGTTGAAAATTGAATTATTTTGTTGAAATGTCATCTGTTATGTTAGAAAAGTAAGTTTGTTTTGTTTGAAATAAATCAATTTTAAAATCTTAAATGTGTATCTGAAATATTGTTTTACTTTTATTTTATAAAGGATCCTGTGTTTAAAATAGTACAAGATTGAAATTCTGTTATTTGAATGTTAATTGTCAAGGGAAAATCAGGGAAATTTGCAAATGGGGGTATTCTGTTATAGTTTGATCCGGGAGGGGGGGGGGGGGCTACAACCCGTTACGTAATTTAAGTACGGTCCCTAGACTGTTAGGCCGAAGCGTATCATTTTGTCGAATCTAGTCATTATCAAATGAAAAAATCAGTCGCTGATATGAGGTACTTAAGAGTGTTCTTACGAAAGTAAAACTGGATATCGTCCTGTAAGCATATAATAAAAATAGAGATGCAACACGTCAAATTTAGTACAAATGTGGACCGTAAACTGAAAGTTTTCCACTAGTCTGGTAAT
>JAWWLR010000128.1:21436019-21447130 GCA_035041075.1 Acraspis erinacei
CAGCTGGAACCAGCTGATATTGAGTCATTTCGGTCTTAACTCATATTTCTAGTAGCAATCATTCACCGTGCCCGAAAATATTCGTTCCCGTGAGCGTGACTCGAAAATCGAACGTCGCAAATTTTTGTCGAGCTCTTGTTTTTGTCCATATTTGGAAAGTGCTGTTTCAAACCTACTCACGTAAAAAAGCTATTTTTTATCATTGAGTATTAGCCCTTCGACACACACAATTCATTTTGAATGAAAAGTCTTTCAGTAGTTTATACACCGCTATATTGCAAAACATAGCTTGTGGGGAATCATGAGACACTTTTAGTGAGGAATCGTAAGAGACTGGATGTCAGTGTTTTGCGATATTGTAATCATATTTAATCCAGACAGGTGCTCATGTTGTTAAAGGAACTCTATAAAAGACCTGTTTTGGGAACGATGTTCCCAGCTCAAATAATTTTTAAAGTGGCCATAAGAACCTAAATTAACATGATCGCCTTTTTTAATTGTGCCTACAATGTATTCAGTTTTTTATAGCAGGTATTTGAACATCTTTCCATGAAAGAAATTATTATAATGTTCAAGTATAAAAGTGTTTTATGAAAACAGGCTATGCTGATTTTTACGATGCAGTTCTTGAGGACAAAATTCCTATGGGTGACGACACAAATCGGCCTCAAAGCACAAAAAGTACAGAAATTGTATAAATTTTTTATAAATCATTCTTGTGTAAACTATCTAATCTTTTATATTTATTTCCGAACCACAAAAATAAATATAACATCTTGAGGAAAATTCGGTTAATTTAACCCTACAGAAAATCTGATGCTGCATTTGGACACACCGCGTTTAAGAAACAGCATTTGCTGAAAAGCTTCGAATACAGATCTCGGAAAAGAATCTAAAAAAACATTGTACGCATTTGAAATTTCCTTGCCGAAATTAGTAAGTTAAGGAACTTTTGACGAAGACTGACAGAAGTCAGAAGTCTATAAGCCCATGAGGCGTTGGAAAAGGGGTGGGGGTGTGATCTTTCATTATTTCTGTGACCAGTCACAGGGTGCATTTCCGCCACCCATAAGGCGTTGTAAAAGGGGTGGGGGTGTGATATTACATTATTTCTGTGACCAGTCACAGGGTGCCTCCCCGCCCCTCCTCAAACGTTGGAAAGAGACAGAGGTGAGACCTTCATTATTCAACTATTCAATTTAAAAAAATAGATATTTCGAAAAATATTCAAGATATCGATTTAACACTTTCAGATTCGTGTTTCTCGCAAAAAATCCTATTGGAATCGGCATTAAAACTTTGTAGCCACAGATATCGTAATTTCCTCTGGGTGACAGATAAAACCGGCATGGTAAGAGGTCGGTGTGCGTGCAGAAGCGGTGGGTTACATTTAGGAATGGGTGACAGATAAAACGAAGATGGTAAAGGGGGTCGGTGTACTTTAAGAAGGGGTGTGTGCCATTTAGAAATGGTGACAGGTATAACGGGCATCGTAAGAGGTCGGTGTAAAGGGAATGGTAAAGCAAAAGCTTAAAAGCTACTCCCACTTCGAAAAAGAACTCGGAGTGGGTACAACGATGGACTTGGAATGAGAATACGGAATTAGGAAAGCACGTTAATCGCAGTAATTTATTTATTTATTACATTACTCTTTCTTGTCTCAACCTATTTAAATTCCACTCTGCCTGCAGCAGCATTGATTCATTCAATTAGAAAAGCACATTACTCGCAATGAGTTATTTATTTATTACATTACTCTTTCTTGTCTCAACCTGTTTAAATTCCACTCTGCCTGTAGCAGCATTCATGCTCGATACATCATTTACAAGCGTTCTTTGCTCGTCGCTGATGTTTTAACCCAACAAAATTATTTTTCGAAGTCGAGAAAAACCCTCGAATGGTTGCGCGAAATGGAACTTATTCCACGCGAAAGGTACTGCTCCAAAGACAAAACCCAACTGCCTCCCGTGGAAAACTACCTAACATGTGGTAAATTTATTTGCCAAAAAATCACTAAGTACAAACACAGTTTCACGGTCGCAGAAAATACATGGTTCGAAAGGTGCCACATTTCTGCAGCAGCTTGTATGCTAATAACATACTGCTTTGCTATGAACATCAATTTCGCTCAGACTATTCGAGAGAGCAGTATTATTGAGGATGAAGAAGTATCTACGGAAACTGTCTCAGATCGTTTTTCTTATTGTAGAGAAGTATGTATGATTGCTCTTGATTAAGCATTTGAATAGGAAGGTCAGATTGGGGGTATTGGCGAAATTGTTGAAATCGACGAATGTAAGATCGGTAGTCGAAAATACGAAAGAGGGCGTGTTATAGAAGGTTCGTCGATCTTAGGAATGATTCACTGAAGACGTGCACACAGCTATCGCCTAGAAATTTGCCCAGCCAACAAAAGAGATAAAGATACTTTAATGGCTTTAATACAAAATCATGCAGCTGCCGGAACTGAAATCCAAACCGAATGTTGGAAGGGCTATCTAGATCTAGAAAACTTGGGTTATATGCATAAAACCGTGAATCATTCCGAAGAATTTGTAAATAAAAATACCTGGGCACACACGCAAAATGTTAAATCCTTCTGGCGTTGAATCCGTCGGTTTTTATCGAGAGGTGGGATTGAGAAACCCAATTTGGTCGATCACCTATCTGAATTTTTATGGCCACGTCGCCTCAAAAAATTGAACCCTGATCCTTTCCTTCAATTAATGAAAGACATCAAAATTTGCTACCCAGACAAGGACAAGTAAACATTTTGTTTATTTATTATTAGTTATTAATTATTATTCTTTTATAAGAAAGAAAAAACTCAACAATTAAAAAATATATATTTAAAATTTTTTTAAAACGTACAAAATAATCAAATCTAAAAAAAATATGCTCTTCAAAATGTATCGAAAAAGAATCATTGTTGTAGTCCGAAAGTAAAATATCTTGAACAATAGGTGCAAACGAAAACAAACTAGATTTGCAAGTGATGCAGTTTTTAACTGGCAGATATATTAGCAAAGAATTAGCAAACTTTCTCGACTTTTTCCTGGCAAATTGTTTAATTTTATTACACGAGTCTGATCCTCTATAACTTCAGGAGTAAGAGAATCTTCAACAGACGCGACGTATCGGATTCTACAAAGTGTCTTAATGATCCTAATGCAGAACGATCGGCGTTTTCACAGTTTACCCTGTTTTCTCGTAAACTTAAATTGGTGAGTACAACTGTTTTTATAATCCCAGTGAAATGCTGGCACGTGGGGGATCGGTCAGTTGAATGTTGCCTGACAAGGGAAATAAATTCTCCAATGGATCTTGATTAAAATTACGTGGATTTAATTGTGAAAACCCAAGTCTACTGAAATTGTTCCAAATATGAATCGATGATCTTAAAGTGATTAGCCAACCTTTTATGAAGTGAAATTGGTTCTTTACGTATCTACCGTTTCCTAAGAAACGCCATTTAGATATATGACCTATTATGTTAGTCCAAAATTGTACGTGAAATGTTTCATTAGATACTGAACATCGTAATTTTTTCATTATATTGTTAGGCTTTATAGTTGAACCATTTAAAGAATCGAATAATGTGTCAACGATATGAATGAATTGAGACGTAAAGATAACCTCTAATGGGAGTTTTCCGTGTGCAACGTACGATTCAATCTCGCTTGCAACTGAGCTATTTAATTGCGAAGCAGCAATCAGTACTTTCATTTTAACCCACGACTGTTTAAATTCAAAATATTCTTTCTCTAAATTTTTGAGTTTTAAATTCTTGTTTTCATCAAATTCAAAAACGGCCTGAACATATTCAAATTAAGTACTTTGTCTTCATCAAAAACTACATCGCACTTAAGCATCGCATTTCGTAAGCATTTTAAGAGATGTGGAACACCGAATATTAATACCGAGGGCTGTTCATTGACAATGAACAAAGAAACTTCCGATCTTTTTAGCGATTCTACATTTTCATAAGAGTTTGAGGCTAAGTTAGCGGTTTTATCATTTTTATCTTTAAGTATTTCAGCAGTTTCTTCGCATAATTAATGTAAAGCAGCTTTATTATTGGGTCCTTGATCGCAAACAGTACCTATAACAATGAGCACGCATTCTTGCAGGTCAGATATTATTTTAACAATTAAGGCTTTCAAGCTAACTGTAGACATTGTGTTTTTCGTAAAATAATACGCTACTACTTATTTCCATTTTTTCCTAACCCCTCGAACCATAAACACTAATGCATGGTTTGCTTGATCGATACTACGACCTAAGTGACCAAGATCTTCAAATCCAATTATTTTTTTATTCTGAGATTCATATGATAATTCGGCAGCTAAATGCGCTTCGTCCATTAAAAGTATGCATTTTGATCTGACGTTTTTAAATACTTACATTTCCGTTTTAATTCTTGCGTGCCGGCTGTATTGATACCGGGTTCATAAGGTATTTTACCAGAGACAGATTTGAATAATCTGGTTGATGGCAATCTAAAAATTGAGCATAAGTGTCTATACAATTTCGGACTTCGCTTAAAAATAGATAAATCAAATACTTTGTCATTCAAAGTCCACGTTCTAGCAAGCGGTTTTTGAGAGCAGTTTCTTCATTCCAAATGGATGCAATTTTTTAATACTTCGTTTAAATCTTTATCAATAGCTGCAAACAAATTTTTCTTGTGTAAGTATTCAAAATGCTCAGCTACCTTTCTTTCATTTTTTCATTTGTCATGCAATTTGTATAATTTTTTAGTAACTTTACGATTAATATTATACATTGCTTCCTCGCGAGGTGTGCGGTTCGATTTCAATGCGCCAGTTTCTCTGATCAAGCTATTTAAATTTCTCGCGTTTCATTTACGTTTAATATGTACTGGAAGTAAATTTTCTTCACTCGAAATATCATTAAAAATCTCAGAATCATCTGTCGGCTCGTCAGAATTGGACAAGATTTTTTTATTTCTTCTAAGAAAGCAGGTTGGGCTTCGAAAGGAAGCCCAAATTCTTCTTAAATTCCATCACAGCCAGCAACCAATGTAACCGAGGTTGTCACGCGTAGTGGCAACGACTTACTTTTTACAGACAGTCCTCCCTCAAATCGTAAAAAGCGTCCATTGATATCATCCTCTGAGACGATGGCATGTTCAATTCTATCGAAGACAATCGCGCCTGCAAATTCGAGATCAGCGGCAATGAGGAAAGAATAGCCAAGACTGCAAAAAAGTTAATTTAGAACAAAAATAGGAAAAATGCTAAAATTGTAACAAAAAATAAATTAAAAAATGTCTTACCTTACATCCTGATCTGTGAAAACAAACATCATCACTTCGTTTTCGCATTTATCCTTGTCTTGATGTCGAGGGTCATCTGAGAATTTCTTAAATTCTTGTTGAGATGCTTTCGAAGGCATACATAAGTATCATGAATGTTATCGTCGTTCTAGTAGGAAAATTTTACAAAACAGTAACAGTAGAGGTTATGTTACATTCCTATCACAACCGGCATCGCTAATTCCAAAGGCGTGAAACCTATGGCAAGGCACTTGATTTCACACCGACATACATTAGTCGTTAGTTGGCAAAATTATTGTTCAGATTTCCCCATTGTGTTTATTGGAAAGTCTAAGAAGCAGTTTAAAAAGTAGCGTCACTTTTCAAGGGCTTGTCAACTGCAGTTGTTCTAGCAGTAACTGCCAGCCAGCGCTACCATACTAGCTATTTCAAAACTCACTACATTTTCGCAAACTGAATATTTGTAAAGTCCCTAGAAAGGACCCCAGATCGACCTGGGCCGGAAGTCAGATTTGTCCCCGGAAGTTCCTATGCTGCCTTCACCCCCGTGGTTAAGAATGTCGATTTTTTCGCAGAATTTGACCGTTTGTTTACATAACAATAAGAATTACCTTAATAATCAAAGTATTGGCCCTCGTTTTCTACAACTCTTCCCCCATCTTTCTGGCAATGTATGAATTCCTTCCCAAAAGAACTTTTCATTTTTTGAGGCCAACCATCCGTTGAGCCGAATTCTCACTTCTTCGTAAGACTTGAAATTTTTCTCTGAATGTCCGTGTTGCATCAATCGGAATAAGTGGTAGTACGATGGCGCCAGGTCTATCCAATCATTTTAAATATTAAAAATTGTATATCACATGATAAAATTCATTTGCAATGATGTTAAATTTCAACTTTATTTAAATCTTGAGTTTAATTGTTAAGTTTTTCCTCACTCGGCAAACTTCATCTTTTTGATATTTAAAGAAATAAATTCTCCAATATATATATGCACCAATATTCCAAGTATCACATTACTAACAATGCCAAATTAAATATTTATTGCTTACGAAATTAATGTATACTGTTAAGTAATAAATATGTTTTTATTTCTGATGTAATTTTGGGCCCAACGAGAAAAATCTATTTCCGCCTGGATAACACTAGGAAAGCCACTAAACATGAGTGAAGGGTTAAGAAATTACGTCACCGAAGTCAAAGCAGATCCTTTTTTGTTTCTCCTATCTCACACGGGGAAGCAAGACTTAATCTCTTCACCACGGGGGTAAGGCCTCGTACTAAAAATGGGAAACAAATGAGTCCACTATGGCCGCCTATGAGGCGATATGTGCGCTCATGTTATACCTGGGGGAACTAAAATCGCAGCGGCCGCGATATCTCGAATTTGAAATATTGTACTTGTTAATGTTCTCAATAATTTCTAATACCGTTTATTGATATAATTGCATACCGCAATTGAAATATACAATAACATCAATAATTCTCATTATAAAGTATTGCTATTTTTATACAACTATTGTTAGAGAATTATTTTTTCTCTCTTCGCTCGGTACATATTCCAATATCATTTTTGGAGGAAATTTTTGTGAAACGTTATTTCGTAATATATCGTAAGCAACGTTTCACAAGCATTTACATAACAAATTATTACCCTTATTTTAATATTTTTACAGATGGAATTTTTATATTCATTTATCCATGTAAATAACAATGTTCGCGTACCTTATTATATCGTTATTATTTCATTATTTTATTATATCATTATTATTTTAATAATTAATTTTTTTTCTCCTGAATTGTACGTACGAATGTCCTAATTTTCGGAGCATGAAAGCGACATCTAATATAATTATGTGACTTGACGACTTCAGCTTGGGAGACACAGTGTCAAGAAATACAAACAATTTAAAATAATTGATAAGATAGCGGTTATAGCTATACAAACTGAATTTCTTTCCAGAATATTCTTTAACTAGACTCCTGCCGTAATTCTTAACAAGTGGGTTTATTTGGTATAAAAAATGAAGACCCTTATTGACATCATATGTTTCATCTTAGCGATTTTCCCTATTTCTATTGGTAAATATAAAAATATCTATACTTCAAAATAATTCTTAATCGTAGTATTATTATTTTCTTCAATTTTAATTTTTTGGGACGCATGAATATTCCCAAAATTTCATTTCACCGTAATAGAAGTTATAATGGATCATCCATATAATTCGTATTTTCTTTGAGCCTAATTTTAGCTTATTCACAGAGCAGGTTTACATTGTTATTTAGCCTCATTTCTATTTATTTGGCTTGATGCCATCGATAAGTTTCATTTTTCTAATATTGGGGACAGAAATAGTACAAAAACCTACATGATTCCCAAAATTTAAATTAGTAAAATTTCACTAATTGGATTAAATATATGAGATAAAAGTTCGCTATGAGAAAGGTATAATCGTAAGAAAAGAATTAAATGCCTTTTACTTTAAAACAATTAATATACAGATTTTATATAATTTTAGAACTGCAATCGTAATAAAAGAATAGCACTTTCAATTGAAAATTGCACACCTCTCATAAAAAAATGTTATTTTCTTAGGACTTGGTGCAAGTAGCCGGAAGAAAAAATCAGATCTGCTCTAGGTTTAGACCTATATTTAAACCTAGGTCAAAACATAGGTTTATGTCCGCCCTGATTTTTGGGTTCTTAATGTTTTTATTTTTCATGATTACTTTAATATTTCTTCCTTATATTGCTCTAATTTGTAGATATTTTTGGGGTAAATAGCTTTTTTCTTATTTTGCTTCTGATTCATGAAAAATTTGTAGCATCCTATCAAAAAGCGATATTAAAGCATTTATAGAACTATTTTTGGTGCATAATTGGTGGCACGCGTCTCGCATAGAGCGAGACTATTTTATTGATGGATTAAAAACACCCTTACAGACGACGTTTATTCATATAGTAGGCAACTATATTAAATGATATCAACTGAATATTAGATCTTAGAGTAAGAAGGACAGAGAGAGAGAGAAGCAACGTCAGCAGTGACGTCAGCAAGGCGAGTAGAGGTGGGAAATGCGAGTAGAGCGCCAGCGAAGCTCATCGCGCGCATCTCCCTCCATCGACTTTCTACCCTCTCCGCGCGACTCTCAAATAACGGGCACTCGGAGTCCACTATATAAGGGCGCGCACTGGTACGGAACGTCAGTTGTTTAGGAGCTGGTAACCAGCAGCCTCATAAGAAGATCCTACAGCTGGAAACCAGCCCTAGGTGTCTAAAGGCTGGTAAACATACACAGGCTCTGGACCGCAAGCCATTGTCGTCCCTCTAACTACAAACGAAATACTCTCTCCGAGTATCTCTCTCTCTCTCGCACATCAGCGGAAGTACTTAGAAATAGACATGCTAAATAAAATATTTTAAAAATAAACTTGTAAAAGCAAAGTTTTTCTTCTTAATTTCAATTCACTCCGCCCCCTTCTTATACCGCTAATGTGCTAGCTTGCGTCCCATCCCGCCCGTTTCCGTTGAGATAGCTGGCATCCCGAACCTTTTACTTAACTAACAGACCAAGAATCCACTAACCTCCCTATCTATAGAGTAAGAGAGAGAAGTTGTCTACCCTTCGTCTCATAAGATTATTCTCCGTGCCACTAAATATCGCAATAAGCACGGAGCGTAACAAATTCTTAAGAATTGATATTTTTTCGTATCTTATATAGTTTGACCACAAAATTGAATTTTTGATTATTTTTTTTTATGGTTAAAACCCAGAACAATAATTGAAAAATGCTTTCCAAAAACCGTTACAACCGTTAAAAGAATGATACAACTTTAAACCGCGAATTAATTTGCGAGGCGACCGCGAAAATGTCTATCCTTTTTAATACCAATAAGAAATTGTATTATCCAATAGATTTCTGACCAATTGCATCTAGGGAAGACCTGGTTTTTTCTCCTGGTCCTTTGGACCAAGTCCTAAGAAAATACCAGGTTTTTTCGGGAAGTGTGCTATGTGAATATAAGACTACACTGCTCACCTTTGTTACAACTCTACACTGTATCGATTTTGGCTTACTTTTGTGTATCGTCGTTTTTCTGTGCAGAAAGTATTAATGATACAAAAACTTAATACTCTATCTCTTATTGCAGAGTTAACTACACCGTTCGATTTTTTCCCTGATAAGTGTCCTATTTCTGGTGCTTTTCATGACAGGCCTTCTTCTACATCTTCTCCTAAAAGAAATTATCCTCATGAGAGGTCTCTTTCTCTTGCCGAACCCCCTCTTCGTGAAAGATCCAGGTCTCCTCGTGTTAGGGTTCCGTCCTCTCCCAGGCCCATATCTAGTGCTATAAGGCTTCCTTCTCCGGATGGACATGGATGTGGAATTGAACAACTGCCATTCATTCGCCTTGTGCCCTTTAAATATCCGGACCTGATATTTGAGCTTCGAAAATATACTTTTCCTGACGACGGCTGCATTAAAATGAAAACAGGAAGGTCTAAATATTTTCGTATGTCAAGGAGCGAACAAATTGTAATGTCAACTTCCAATGGTGATGCTCTTGCAATATTGGAGTCTTTTAATCTTGTTTCTGGAATATATAAACATATTAGTCACGCTATGAGACGTGTGAAAATAAACATGGAAAGCAGCACGGTTACCGCACTGAGCCGCGTAGAAATCATTCAAACTCCAGTAGGATTGCAACGCACAATCAGGCAGAATTATAAAGTAGAATTTTTTATAACATTATCACTTTAATTGTAGATCTATATTAAGGTTTATCTACTAAATATTATTTAAGTTAAGTAGACATATAAAAAGTGTATTTTACCAAAAATTAATTTAAGCTTTAGTAATAGTGACGTTGACCGAACTATATTTTCGTGAAACCTAATTATAAAGAAACTCTGGGAATAAAAATTTTCCCATTTTCTTCAATATTACATGTATCAATAAATAAGTAATTCTTACGTTTAAATGGCATATTAAGAACTGCAATTCTGTATAACTAGGTCCTCAAAATTCCGTGGAACGCAAAGTCGTTAAAGTTGTATTTGTAACGTGGTACATCTAATACGTCATATAGCTTCCCTATATGAATCTCGAAGACTAACTTAGAGACGTACCAGTGAGACAGATAGTTGATCAGATGCCTAATGTAACTAATAATTGACACCTTTGTTAGCTTAATAGTAGCGCTTTTGGCTTTTATCAGATGGCCAAGGATTTGATTCCGAAAGACGAATTCAATTTTTACAGACGCTCACAATGTCTATTCTAATCCTGAATGAATTAGAGTAGCTTCTTGAAATGTAACAGACCTGGATTATAGCTTTTCTTTAATAAGTGCACCAGACGCCAATTCAAAAATCTTTCTTAAATTTGAAGATCAATTAGTGTCTAAGCGCGTATTACCTCATAGACCCTCTATGAGAAGGTGAAGTCCGGGGGTACTGTTTGACGGCATCTCTGTATCTGTCGGAAGGCCAACGATTCGTCTAGAAATGAATGAAGACAGTGGAGGGGTGATCTCCGCATCAGGAAAGGATTTGAATAAGTCGGGTAAAGTCATCTATGTTGATTCCGCTCCAGTAATGTAAAATGCTAATTGTATAAGTTACCCGAAAGATACAGTAATGAAGGGCAAGGATCCAATTGCTTAATTTATTTTTTTTGACGGCTCCTTGGAATCTAAAAATAGTGAAGAACTAATTATAAATCTGTTATTTGACGTCACGAGATTTAAAAATGAAGAAGCATGATTAGGCAATATCGTAGTCTATCCGAAAAAAATCGTTACCTTTT
>JAWWLR010000128.1:21454775-21476293 GCA_035041075.1 Acraspis erinacei
TCCTAAAATCCGCCGCCTTAAAGGGGCCCCAACGTTATTTTAGCTCCGGGCCCCGAAAGGTCTTAATCCGCCCATGACTCTAAAAAATTAAAAATCACTTTGAATCTTAACACTTTTAAGTTTTTAAAAAACTTCAAAATTGTATTTCGAAATTTTCAGTAATCTAAATTTTGCTCAAAGTTTTTTGATACATTTTCGAACTAAAAATTGTTTCGAAACTTTTAAGAACTTTTAAATATGTTTTAAAATTATTCGATTTTTTTCCGAAAACTGTGAAAAAATTCTGCAAAATAAAAAAAATAAAAATATTCCAAAATGTTACAGATTATTTTTTTGACAATTATTGTAAATCTTAAGAATTCTCTTCATTTAACTTTTCAAAATATATATACAAATATTTATATTTACTATTTTTTTTAACTTTTAAATATCTTTCTTAAAATTAATTTATGAAAACAAAACATAATTAAATTATAAAATAATGGAAAACTAGATTTAGAGCATTACTTACCTGCATTCCAATATAGTCCCTCCTATAAAATGCTTCACAAAGAAATAATATTTACGTAGGTAATTTAATAAAAAACAGAAACATTTTTTTCTTTAATTTTATGTTTTTTTAACGATAGGAAATGCCACTTTCTCTCCAAAATCACTCAAAATCAATCAATATTCTTTAACTCTTTCTTTTTTGAATTTTATAATGCATTACAAAATTCTAAGATAAAAAACAAACTTTTACGTTTTGAATTATTCGAAAGTGTTCACCGAATCGATATTAAAAATACTTTAAATAATAAAAAAAAATTTCTTCCGGATATGTATATTTTATTACAACACGTAATAACTTAGACTTAAAAAACACATTCTAGTTTGTCTGAGATATCACATTGAACCTTTGTTCCAATAAAACATAGCCACCTTATTATAATATGTAATATACAAACTGTATATTTCTCTCACTCATTCCCACGATGCCTTAAGTAACAAGACTTTTTTTTAAACATCGACTCACCTATTCACTTAAAATTATTTACAAGATCCAAATATTCAATTTTTTGAGCACATCGCACGAGAAATTGGACTAGTCCTTACAAACTTTGTGCCGAAAAAAAGTCTTTCCATATCATTCAAATCACAGAAATGACCTCTCAACGAAAAAAATCGTTTTCGTAATAAAAAATATTTCCGGAATTAATAATAATTAAAAAAAAGTTCTGATTTCTATATTTTGGTGCTTAAACATTATCGAGTGTTTTTCATCTTTATCACATATACGCATTCCGATTTTTTAAACTGTTAGAAATCAGCTAGCTAGTCACATACATTTTCGCCAAGTCAACTTGACCCGACGATTGAATAATTTACATTTAACGGAGAAAAAATTCGAGTCGATTGCGCAGACTAAATCTCACAGCACGGAGACACAGAAAGAGTCTGTCGCTGAGTAATTAAATTATATATTGAAATTGGACAATGAAATTTATCTAGCACGAGGAAATCGCAAGACCAACTCTCCGAACTTTTCTCGATTCTGTACAATATTTTTCTATATTCAGTCCATTCTNNNAAAAATCAGCGAACTTCCGTTACGCCAAGGTACTTTCTAGCGTAAAACTTTCACTCGTTAATTAATTAATTAATGTACTACTGTGGTCATTTTTTCACTAAGAAAGTATGTAGGTACTTTGTAACTTATAGATAGAATATAAAACGTACTTGTTTTTACTCTAATTATGCGGTATGCATTATGTGAAGGTAAAATCGATATATCGCTGGAAAAACCTTAACCTAGTCTGTGATTGAAAAACTCGCAAAGTTCAAGTATTAGCAATGAGAAATTAAAATTCCGTCATTGATTTTCTTTCTTTTTTTTAATGTTGAAATGAATGTGTCTTTTGTTTTTCCCTCGGCTCGGCCAATTTCGCTTAATTATTGTCGAGATAAAAAGATGATTGCAGTAGGATTTGTACCAAGTTGATTAGATTCTAAAATCACCTTTAATTCTATTTACTTTCTCTAAATCGTCATTTTTCAAGCTGTACCTTTGCGTGATAATATTTCATTTATGCAACAAAACTGAATTCATTTTTTTTCCATCATACAAATTTCGCGCAAATCGAAATTTTGCATAAGTGATGAAAAATTCAAAATGCATATGAAATTAAACTACGAGAAAGGTATGCGAAAATATTTTTGTACAGTGCGCTTTTTTTGTTTGTTTGTTTGATAAAAATTAAAGAGGAACTCGCTGAATTTAGTCGATTAGTCAACTTGTCAGACAGTATATCGACGCAAAACGGAAAAAATTCTTTACAGAAAATCTCAATCGTCGCGAGTATATCTTAAAACAATGTTTTAAGAGTTTTGTCATCAAGTTAGATGAGACTCTTTTATGGTAAACCTGAAATTAATTTCACTGACTGGCGAATGGCATAAAAGGAAGGTACGAAAACAGGATTAATCAGTCTATTTGTTGGCAGTCCAGCCTCTCCAGATGGAGGCGATACTGGCAGCTGCACTCGTCACTAATCCGCCTGCCACACTTTGATTCACCTGTAAACTCGAAGATTGTTGGCTCAGCATCGATCCCGGGATCGGAAAAACCATCTCGGGACAAGAGACGTTTGGAACCTGAAAAAATTACTTTTGTATCTTTTGCCTGAACAAAAAAACTAATCCCAGGCCTTACAGTGCCTATGGGAACGGGGTGTCTACTAAAATCCTGGAAACAAAATTCCCTGTCCATTTCCCGATTTTTCCAGGTATAATTTTTCGCGAGTTTATTATAAATAATTTTTTTTTCTAGGAATTTAATTAATATTACGAACTAAATAATTACATAATACTGAAAACATAATTAATCATCTCTTGAGTTTGTCGCTAAATTCGATGAATTTGAATAATAATTCAAACATATTTTCCAAGGGAAAGGAGTTAAATGTTGAACGAAGCAGTTTTATTATTTTCTACCAAAAGAAAAAAATGGTTTACAAAATACATTAACAAAATATTTACAATTGTCAACGAAAACGATTAATTTTCTACAAAAAAAAAACTATTTTTCAATCAAATAAATTCATAACCAAATAGTTAAATTTTCAACTAAAAAATATAAATTTCCAAACAAATAGCTTCATTTGGAATTAAAAAAGATCAGTTTCCAAAAAAAATGGAATAGTTGAATTTTAAACCAAAAAGATGAATTTTTAACAAAACATTTTAAGTTTCAACCAAGTAGTTTTATTTTGAAAAAAAGATGAATTTTAAACTAAAATGACGAATATTTAACTGCAATAGTTTGATTTTTAACGAAAAATATGAATTTTCAAACAGGAAGATTAATTTTATACCAAAAACTACGATTTTTTGGACAAAATGCATGAATTTTCATCGAAGTAGTTGAATTTTCAAATAAAAAAGATCAGTTTGCAATCAAAAATGGAATAGTCACATTTTCAGTTTAAAAAAAATATGTTTGCACAAAAAAAAGAAAAAACAGATTTATTTTAAAAACAAATGTAATTTTTAACCGTGCTCTTTTATTTTCAATCAAAAAGACGAATTAATTACTAAAGTGATCACTATTTAATTGCAATACTTGAATTTAAAAAAAAAATAATTTTCAAACAGGAATTTTAATTTTCTACTAAGAGAGACGAGATAAAAAATATTAATTTTTAACAAAAATGTTGAACTTTCAACTAAAAAAGCCCAACTTTCAACCAAAATAATGAATTTCCAAATAAAATTATGTATCTTGATACATCTTGGTAGTTAAATTTTTAACTAAAAAATATCAATTTCCAAACAAATAGCTCAATTTGGAATTAAAAAACATCAGTTTTCAACAAAAACGGGAATAGTTAAATTTTCAGTTAAAAAATGAATTTTACACACCAAAATTTTCAACTAAAAAAATATTTCAACTAAAATTATGAACCTGCAAGTGGAATAGTTAAATTTAAACAAAAGTATAAATTTTCAACTAAAAAGATGAATCTTTAACTGGAATGCTTAAACTTTAAACACAGAATTCAACCAGAGATGTGGATTTTTAACTAAAATGATAGAATTTTCAAATGGAATAGATAATCTTTGAGTTCAAAAAATTAATTTTCAAACAAAAATTAGATATTTATAAAAAAGTGCAACTTTAAACAAAATAATTAAAAGTAATTAAAAGTAATTTAAAAAGAAAACGAATTAAAAACAAAATACATCAATTTTCAACCAGATATTTGAATTTTCAGTTAAAAATTATCAATTTTCAACCAAAAATAGAATAGTAAAATTTTCATTACAAAAATTAATTTCAAATAATATTTGATTTCAAGCAGTTAATTGCAATGCTTGAATTTTTAAGGGAAAAAAGCATTCTCAAACGAGACGATTAATTTTCAAACAAGGAGATTAATTTTCTACTATGAAAGACGATTTTTCAACAACAAAAAATGAATTTTCAATAATAAAGATGAATATTCAACTAAAAAAGACCAAATATTCAACCAAAAAGTTGAATTTTTAACCAAAAAATGAATTTCTAAGTGAAACGATGAATCTTCATCTGGAATAGATCAATTTTAAACAAAATGATGAATTTTTGGGAAAAGAGTTTAACCTTGAACTAAGTAGTTTTATTTCCAAACAAAAAGATGAATTTTCAACTAAAAAATGATGAATAGTTATATTCTTTCTACTGCTCTAAAATCCATATTTTCTTGAATATTCATTTTTATTTCTAAATTGTGAAAAAATTGGTAAAAAAATAACATTAAATTATTTAATACATGGTATCTGGTCAAAACCATAACATAAAAAAATGGAATATATAGTTGAGTTTTAAACAAATAGGATGAATTTTCAACCAAGAAGATTAATTTTTAACAAAGAAGACGAATTTGATAGAAAATGTATAAATTTTTAATTAAAAAGGTAAACCATAAGCCAATAATTGAATGGTTTAATTTTTAGTAAAAAAATTAATGTTTAACCCAAGAGATGAATTTTCAACTAAAAGGATGTAATTTTCAATTGGAATAGATTCATTTTCCGGCAAAAAAGACCAAATAATTTGCAACAAAAATGGAATGAAATTGTAATAAAAGAGTCACATTTTCAAACAAATTGATGAATTTTTAAGATTAATTTTAATTTTTAAGCACATTAATTTCTACCGAAAAAGTCAAAATATTCAACTCAAAGATAATTTTTCAACCAAACATTGAATAGTAATATTTTCAGTAGAAAAGTTAATGCTAAAAAAATTTTTTTTAACAAAATAATTAAAGTTGCAACTCGAATATTGAAATTTTCCGTGAAAAAAAACATTAATTTTCGGCCAACGAAAAAACATTCGAATAACTCTCAACAAAATAATTAAATCTCAAATGGAATCGTTGAATTTGAAACCAAAACCATGAATTTTCAATTAAAATGAAGTCTTTAAATAGAATCCTTAAATTGACAAAAAAAAAGTTTAATTTTCAATTTAGAAGATTAATTTATACCGAAAGTCAAAATTTTCAACTCAAAAAGATAATTTTCCAACCAAATACTAAATAGTTACATTTTCAGGAAAAAATTAATTTTCAACAATATAATTCAAGTTGCAAAAGAATGAAATTCAACCAAGAGGAACGAATTTTGAACAAATTCAGGATAAAAACATAATACTTGAAAACAATTAAAGTTAAATTCAAAAGAATTCAAATGTATTGGAAAAATGTTTTAAGTAAAAAAAAAAAATTCTATTGATTTTCGTAAAATTGGAATTAATTTAATGTAAAGTAAACAAGAGGAATTTGATGAATTCAAGGTGAGCTTAAAAGAGTTCACCATCAACTAAATAAAAACTTAAGATTTTTTTTAAATCCACCAAATTAATTAGAATCGAGTATATTTAAAATAATTCAAGCGGATTAAACAGATTGAAAATAATTTCAAAGAATTAAAAAGAATTCGTGGTAAATTAAGAAGAATTCCGTATAAATTCCGAAAAATAATTTCAAATTTCTTCACATTTTTAAAACCCTAATAATGTCTTATCAACAATGTGACTTATGACTACAAAACAATTCAAGTCAAATTCAAAAGAACTCAGATAAATTGTAAATATTTTTGAAAATCGAACAAATCACCAAATCATCGTTTTTTTTCTTTCTTGGCTAAAACAACTAAATTTTCATCTTAACTGATAAAATTTTAAATAACATAATTAATCCTTAATTGGAATAGTCGAATTTTAAATGTAAAAAAATGAGTTTTAAACTAAAAAAATGAATCTTCAACTGAAATAGTTGAGCTTAAAAAAATTATTTAAAAAAAAATACATTTTCAACCAAAACTTAAATAATTAAATTTGAAGTTAAGACAAACAATAAATATATATAATTTTTCAACTAAAATGATGGAATATTCAATTGCAATAGTATTTTCATTTTCAGCTTTAAAAAAACGATTTTCAAGTTTTTAATCAAAAAGCTCATTTTTAACCAAAGAAATGAATTTTCATTTAACTGATGAATATTGAATACAAAAATTAATTTTCAATAAAATACTTTATTTTTTAGCCAAATAAATTTATTTCTATCCTAAAAGCTGAATCTTCAAATAAAATGATTAAAATTTTTGTTAAACAAACAACGTGAACTTTCAACAAAATAAATAAATTTTCAATTAATAAAGACAAATTTACATCTAAATTGTTAAATTTTCAACTAGAAAAGATCAATTTTCAACTAACAATGAAACGGTTAAATTTTCAGTAGAAAAAAATTAACTTTCAACCAAGCTGATAAATTTGCAACTAAAACGATGAATCTTTCACTGGAATCGTTGCGTTTTACACCTACCAAAAAGATTAATTTTCAAGAAATTACATTAATTTTCAACAAAAAAATAGTTTAATTTCTAAATAAAAACTATAATTTTTCTATCAAAAAGTTGAATTTTCATAAATTAAATGTTCAGAAAACTAGTTAAATTTTCTACTGGGATAGTTTCATTTTTAGTTAAAAAAAAAAATAGATT
The DNA here is from genome assembly GCA_035041075.1 of Acraspis erinacei. Classification (NCBI taxonomy): domain Eukaryota; kingdom Metazoa; phylum Arthropoda; class Insecta; order Hymenoptera; family Cynipidae; genus Acraspis; species Acraspis erinacei. The sequence goes on from JAWWLR010000128.1 coordinate 21,461,808, forward strand.
TTCAACAAAATAGTTACATTTTTTTAAAAAGATGTATTTTCAATTAAAGCGATATCATTATGAAGTAAATCCTTGGTTAATTTAGTTAAGCAACCAAAAATAAACATGTTTAATTGCTTAAATTGTCACTTTTTTACAAATATAATGAAAATGCATATTTTTTAAACTTACAGCTTCCCATTCCCAGTTGAAGGCATCCTCCTCGTCATCAGAGGCAGAATCGTCGCTCTTTTCCAAATCTGATGCTAACTGATTGTGCAATTGCGTAATTTCGTTTGGATCTACTTCTATAGGACCGATTCTATTAACAAAAAATACATAAACTAGAAGTAGAAATAAAAACTTTTAATCTTACTCTATAGCAGCATTTCACTAAACAATTTTGACTTACTTACAGCGCTGTAAATAATTTTGAATACATTTTTTTTAAAGTTGCCAATGAAATTTTTCAAAAGTTGAACTGGAAACCGGAAATTGTCCGGGAATTTTGAAATTTATCTTTTCTAAGAAGGCTCGTTCTTCCAGAAGCTGAATTTCAAAATTCGAGGATATTTCTCGATTTTCCAGGTAAACTTTTGACAAATTTCCGGGACAAATTTCAAGGAAACTGTATTGAAAATTTGAACCTAAATCAATTTCAAAACATTGCCATGTTTGCAATTAACATGACTTTTTCCCTCTTAATAGCACGAGAGAAAATACATTTGTTTTTAATCTTTGGACTCACTTTAAATATAAGTCTCCACTATATTTTACAAAAATTTTAAGATAATTTTACAATGTTGTCCCTAGATTTTGCCCTAGGGTCAGATTTGGTGAAAAAGTCACAAAATTTTTAAAATGTGTTGAATCTACGGGAGACTCAAAATTATAATAAATATTTCAAAAATTTAGCAAGATACTATACAGACTCTACCTTTTTTGCGATATCCTTTTATTAAATGGATATTTTGGCTTCAGCTTGTGTTTATTAGACGCAGTATTTTATAAGCTTTTGTATTAATATAAGAGAGGGGAAATCATATTAATTTTTTTGTTAATGAGGCACTTTAGTAATTTTCGCAGGGTTTTCAGATTTAGTAGCAACCCTGATTTTATTGATGTAATTGTATAAATTTTTATTTAATTTGTATTCAGGGTGGTGATTCGGCGGGCGATTTCAAATTCCTGGACATTTCCCGGTCAAGTTTTTCCATTTTCCCGGACAACAAAAAGCAGAATATTCATATTTGCCGCAAAATGCAAACATTTATATTACTTCTTGACGTTCATACTAAATATCCTTTAACACAACAGAGCAAAAAATTGCAAAGTAAATGAATTTTGAAACAAAACCTTAAATTTTCTACTAAAAAATATCATTTTTTACAAACAGTGAAATAGTTTCAATTGAAAAAATTAATTTCCATAAAGAAACGGATTTTAAACAAAATAGTTCAATTTTTAAGCAACTTGATGAATTTTCAACTAGAATAATTAAATTTTGAAACCTGAAGATGAATTTTCATCTAAAGATTAATTTTCTACAAGAAAAAAATCAATTTTTGAATAAGTTTTTAACGAAATAGTTGAATTTTTAATTAAAGAAAACCAATTTTCAAACAAATAGTTGAATTTTGAACAAAAAGTAATAATTTTCAATCGAAAATGGAATATTAATATTTTTAATTAACAAAATTAATTTTAAACCAAATCCAAAAGTTTTCAACGAAAACAAATGAATCTTCAACTTAAATAGTCGAATTTGTAAAAAAAATTAATTTTTACTACAAAGGATACATGGAATTCAATTGGAATAAGAGAAATTTTCAGTTAAAAAAAATACTTCAAACAAAAACAACTAGCTTTTAACAACAAAAAACTAACTTTAAAATAAATAGTTACATTTGCAAACCAAGTGATGAATTTTCAAATGCAATTGTAAATATTTAACTAGAATAGTTGAATTTTAAACCAGAAAGATGATTTTTTAACTGAAATGATGAATATTCCACAAAAATAATTAAATTTGTGACCAAAAAGATTAATTTCTACCAAAAAGACGAATTCTCAACTAAAAAATATAATTTTCCAACAAAAAATTAAATAATTAAATTTTTAGTCATAAGATAAATATTCAACCAAAGAGATGAATTTTTAAGTAAAATTATGGAATATTCAACCAGAAGAATAGTTACACTTAAATTTTTTTTCAATTTAAACAAAAAACATTAAAAAAAAAAGTTTCCAATCAAACAGCTCATTTTTCAAACAAAGAAATAAATTTTCAATTAAAACGATGAATCTTCATCCAAAAAAATGATTTAACAACTAGAATTAACTTTTGACCAAGTAATTTTATTTCCAACCTACAAGATGAATTTTCAACTAAAATGATAAATATAAAAATTTGACTTTTTAACAAAAAATGTGGATTTTCAACAAAATAGATGTATTTATAATTAAAAAGGACAAATTTTTATCCAAATGGTTGAATTTGGAACTAGAAATGATTTCACCTACAGATGGAAAATTAATTTTTATTTGAAGAAATTAATTTTCAACCAAACTGATGAATTTTCTATAAAAAATACAAATTTTCCACAAGTAAGTACATAGATTTCCAAGCAAATAATTTAGTTTTTAAATGCAAATAATGATTTTTCTACCAGATAGGTGAATTTTCACAAAAAAAAGATGAAATGATTTCCAACAAAGTAGTTTCATTTTCAATCAGAGATGAATTTAAAATTCAAATGATGAATCTTTAACAACAAAAATAATTTAAAAAAAAAAGAGTTTAACCTTTAAAATTTTAAAAACTTTTAAAATTTACAGAAGGGAACTTTCGAATTGTGATGAATTGTAACTGTAATTATTTATTATTTTCGTACACACAAAAAAAAAAAATATATATATATATATATATATTTATAAATCTTCAAAATCAGACTCAAGGAACTTTACATTCTTCAAATTGTATAAGCCCTTTTTTTTAATAATAAAAAGCGATCGCTTATTTCTCAGGTTTTTACGGTAAAATTGTTAAATTTGCCGGTCAAGTCGCCACCCTGGTAACGTTTTTTTTGCAGTTTCTAGAGATTTCATTAATATTTTTAATATAGAAAGCTTTAAAAATTATATTAAAACATATCCTTAAATATATTAACACTATTGATTAATTAAATAATTGAATAATACTAAAAATATGGTTAATTTCATGAATTTGTCTCTAAAATCCATGAATTTGAATAATAATTTACACCCATTTTTATTTTATCTTCTTACACTTAAAATTCAGTGCATACTCAGGTAAAATTAATGTGGGTACTAAATTAAATTATGTTAAAACCGCTTCAGTTTCCTAACTTTTTCAACAACAAAAAAAGTTAATTTTCTACCAAAAATACGATTTTTCCATAAAATAAACAAATTATCAACAAAACTGTTGAATTTTCAACTAAAAAAAAAAATCAATTTTCAACCGAATAGTTGAATGTTGAACTAACAAATATCAGTTTTTAACTAAGAAAGGAATAGTTAAATTTTCAGTTAAAAAAATTAGTTTTCCACAAAAAAATTCAACCAAAGTGAATAATTTTTTACTTGAATGATAAATATTTAACATGAATACTTGCATTTTTAAATAAGATTAATTTTCTGAAAAAAAGGTTTTTTAAACACAAAATACAAGGATTCATATCCAACTACATTAATTTTCAACTAAAGACAAATATTCAAACGAATAATTGAATTTTGAACTAGAAAAGATCAATTATCATCCAACAATGCAATAGTTAAATTTTCAGTTGAAACTATTAATTTTCCACACACAAAAAACCAACAATTCGCAGCCAAAGTCATGAATTTTCAACTAAAATTATGAATCTTTTAGTTGAATTTGCAATCAAAAAGATAAATTTTTAAATAAGAACCTTAATTCACAAACATAAAGTTGATTTTTCAACAAAATATATGCAACAACTAAAAAGAGATGGATTTTAAACTAAAAAATATCAACTATCCACCAAAGATGAAATATTTAAAATTCCAGTTAAAAAAAAATTTGTACACAAATAACAAGAAAATTTCAGCCGAAGGGATAAATTTTCAACTAAAGTGATGAATCTAAAACTGAAATAGTGGAATTTTCAAACAGAAAGATACATTTTCAACCCAGAAAATTAATTTCTACCAAAAAAGACGATCTTTCAACAAAAAATATAAATTGTCAACCAAAAACTGAACAGTTACATTTTAAGTTAAAAAATTATGTTCAACCAAATTCAATTGGAAGAGTTACATTTCCAATTAAAAAAAAAAAATAATTTTCAAAAATGATTACATTTTCAAAGAAAAATATTATTTTTTAACTGAAATTATGAATCTTTAACTGGAATAATTGAATTGTAGAAAGACATTGCATAGGTAAATTTTTAGTAAAAAAAAAATAATGTTCAACTAAAGATATGAATTTTTAAATAAAAGTACGAAATATTCAATTGAAAATTTTCAGTGAAAACAAAATTCGCAGCCAAAGAAAAAACGAACTTTCAACAAAATAGCTAATTTTTCAAGCAAAAAATTATGAATCTTCAAGGAATAAAAATGGAAGAAAATAAATAAAATAATCATCTTACCTCCCGAGATCGCTGATTTCGGTATTGAGCAAGTGCATGAGATTTTGTAGAGTTTTCATCGGATGCAAAACTGTGATGTCTGTGTTTTGTGAGATGCACAAGTGCAGAACGTTGCTGTTGAGCCTCGCCACTTTCCTCGTAAATTTGTGCTCCGACATCTCGTTTCCACAAAATTCACTGAATTTAACAATAAAAAAATAAAATTATAATGATTTATAAATATGGGAATAATTTTTAAAGTTTAAAATTTTTGTTTACCTATACGCGAGTTTGTAAGGCAGTTTCACATTAACGTAGTAGGAGATAATGTTGACCAACTGCGTCGCGTAAGTTAGAGCTGCGCTTATGTTATACGCAGGATTGTGGAAAGAATTCTCTTTATTATTGCCTGGTACGGCATCCTTATTCTCGGCAACTAAACATAAATTGGGAATTACATAAGATATCTTAAACGAATCGAAGAAACAATTTTTACAAGAAAAAAACTTTCGAACAAACTTTTTTGTACAAAAATGTACAAAATTTAAGGAAAAATACAATTAAATATAAATAGCTACTTTTTTCTTGCAGGCAAGTAAACAAAATGATCAATAAAGTACAGTAAGTTTCTACAATTCAAAAATTGGTATAATTTATTAATCTTAACTTTATAATCTTGCCGATTGAACATTTTTCCTTTAAAATCATCCACACTATTTTTCGAAATCTTAGAAAATATATTTTAATGTTTTAAAATATTTCTCAATTCTCTCTTAATATTTATTTTTCAACATAAAAAAACCAGTTTAAAGTTTCTCAGGAATCTTAATAAAGGTTGGTACTATCCTGAAACCTTTCAGAATCCTTAAGAAGCTTCAAAACTTTTATGTCCAAATATTCCAACATTTACGTTTCTTCGAACTTCTGCGAAATGTTTTTTAGTCTCAAATTAACTTTGAATTTTTGTAAAACTTCTAAATGTCTCTTAAACTTGATCAAATGTTTTGCAAAACTTTCTAATCATACTGACTGGCAAAAATTTTGCTTTAAAATCGTCCACATTCTTTTTCGAAAATTTAAGAAATAATTTTAAATGTTTTGAAATGCTGCAAGGAATCCTATCAAGTTATGCAAAAAAATTTATTTAATTAGTATAGAAAAAGTACCTTTTTAAAGATATAATACTTAAAATTTTTAAAAATCCTTCGGCCTTTGAAAATTATTATTAAAATTTTTTTTTCTAGTTTTTAAAAATCAACAAAAATTGAAAAGACTTATGCTCTAATATTTAATTTTAAAGATTTAAACTATTTTCATAAATAAAATATATATATGTATAGTATATATACTTTACATCGGACTAACTCGAATTATTCCTAAAATTTTGAAAAATCTTCGAAAAAAATTGACTGGAAGCCTTTCAAACTTTGTAAAAAGCTTTGCATTTTTTTCGAAATCTTCACAAATTTACATTTCTTTTTGAATTTATGTATTTGTTTTCCAATCTAAAATTATTTTTTTATTATTTCCAAAACAGTCTTCGAACTATTTTTGAACATTTTCTGAATTTTTCCAAAAAATATCTTAAAATTCTGAAACATCACAAAAAATTGCGTTCTAATATTCCAGATTCTGTTTTTACAATTTTTGAAATCCTTCTGACTCCTTTTAATTAATCTCATAAAGTTAATTTTGTTAAATAAAAATCAGTATAATTATTCCATGAATTTTAAAAAATATCGTTTATTGTCATGAAACCGTTCAAAAGGCTTCAACATTTTTATTGAATCGGTCGCATTCTTTTTCGATATTTTGGGAAATAATTTAAGATCTTGTGAAATATTTGTTAATTTTATTTTAAAATTTACTTTTCTGAATAAAAAATAAGTTTAAATATACGCAGAAATTTTAAGAATTTTTTCCATTAACATGGCATTTTTCAAAGTCTCTTAGAAGCATTAAAAGTTATATTTCAAAGTATTAAAAAACATACGTCTTTTCTATCTTTCTTCAAATGTTTAAAAACATTTAATTATATTTTAATTTTCTTACAAACTTCTTGATGTCTCTTAAACTTGATCGGATTTTGGTATCAAACTTTGTAATCTTGGTAATTGAACATTTTTGCTATAAAATCGCCCATTTTATTTTTAGAAATTTTAGGAAATAGTTTTAAATACTTTCTAATCTTTGCCAATTTTCTCTTGGAATTTTTTTGAACATTATTTACAGTATTATTATTATTATTATTATTATTATTATTATTATTGGATATATTATTTAGATAACCTTATATTTCTAATAAACCTAGTTTTCAGAATTTCAATCAAGAGTTCTTGTCGGTTTCCCGACAAGAAAAGTTTCAAATTGGTTCGATTAATTTCGAGACTGTTCGAGAATTAATCGAAAATGGCGCCATGCGCTCTTTAATAACTGAACAAGTAGCAAAAGCAGGCAAAGCGCGCGTATGCATCATTTTATCAATTTTGCAAAAGATATTTAATTCTATGGAACAAGAATAACAGTTTTGAGAAATAAAAAACGTCTTTACACTAATCTCGAAATGTCAAGCAGTATTTTTTGAATATAGGGAATTTTTTTTTGAGCGCGTGCTCAATTCATTTTTTTTTAAATTTAAATATAAAAGAATAAAAATAATGATCTATTTGGAAAAGTAGCTTTATATTACTGAAATTAACTAATTTGTTGAAAATTCTCTTTTTTTTTACCCTGAAATCAATTGTTTTAACTGCAAATTTTACTGTTATATTATTGGTTAAAAATTGATATTTTTTGTTGAAAATACGTTCCTTTTGATAGAAAATTAATCTTTTTTGTTGGAAATTTATCTTTTTGCTTGAACATTTATCAATTTGTTGTCCATTTTTTTCGCTTTCGACTGAAATATCTTCATTAGTTGGAAATTTAGCTCAAGCTGAAAAGTCTTCCTTTTTGTTGAATTCAACCGTTTTTGATCAAAAATTAAAATCTTTTTTAGTTGAAATGTCAAATACAGCATCTTTATATCAGAATTAATCTTTTTTTAAATAAAAGTTTAATTACTTGGTTCAAAGTTAAGTTCTTTTATGAAAAAATTATTTGCTGTTGATGAAAATTCATAATTTTAATTTAAAATCTATCTCTTTCGTTGCTCAATAAGATATTTTGTTCCAATATTTTTTCTTTTGTTGAAAATTAATTTACTCTACTGAAAATTACTTTTGTTGTTGTTAAAAATTGATCGCTTTTAGTGGGAAATCCGTGTATTTTTATGAAAATTCATCTCTTGTTTGGTAGAAGTTAATCTTATTTCTTCAAAAGTCATATTTTTTTAACTTGAAATGCATCTGTATTGATAAAATATTTCAAAATTTTAATTGAACATGCGTCACTTTGATGTAACCTTAATTTTTTTATTACAAATTTATCTATTCAATTTTTGGTTGAAAATTAATCTTTTTTAAATTAAAATTCATGCAATCCAAAAAATTCGTTATTTTTGGTCAAAGTTAATCTTCTTAGGTGAAAATTGATCTCTTTGGTTGCAAATTCCACTATTTCAGTTAAATATTCAACATTTGAGTAAAAAACGTATCATTTTAATGAAAAATTCAAATATTTGTTCTTTTTTAGTTAAAAATTGAACTATTTCGTTGAAAATTCATGTCTTTTATTGAAACCCCGGCTTTTTCGTTGAAAATTTTAGTATTGCAGTTAAATATTCATCAATTTATTTAAAAATTCATGTTCTTGGTTATAAATTAAAACTAATGGGTTGAAAGTTAAATTGCTTAGTTAAAAGTTCACCTCTTTGGATAAAAATTTGATTATTTTGTCGATACTTCGTTTGATCTTTGGTTGAAAATAAAACTACTTGCATGAAAATTAAATTCCGGTGTTAAAAGTTCATATTTTTGGTTTAAAATTCATGTAAGTCTAAAAACTTTTTATCTTAAAAGTTTCAAGGAATTTTTTCACATTATTTCCAGATTTTTCAATTAAAATAAGAATCTTTTTAACTTCTGAACATTTTTATCAACAACTTTTGTCCTAAAACTTTTTACTTTTTAAAAATCTATAAAAATTAAAAATATTTCATCTGTAATATTTTAGAAGATTAAATTTTTGTAATTTGTTAAGTTATTTGTTGACGTTTGTTTAAATATTGGAAATATAGTTTTTTCAGAATATATTTTTTTTAATAACAAAAAATTAAAACTTCATCCAATTAAGCAAACGGGTTTCCCGACAATACTTTCGAATTGTTTCGAGTCATTTCGAGAATAGAAAATGGCGCCATGCGCTTTTTAATAACTGGACAAGTAGCCAAAGCGCGCTACGCGCGCTCATGCCGCATTTAGTAAATCTCGAAATAAATGTTTAATTTTGTGGGACAATAAAAATGCTTTGAAGTATAAAACTTGAAATAAAAAAAAAATTCTGAACTTTTGAAAATTGTAATGTGTTTATAATTATTAACTAAAATCTTGGAAAAACTTGAGAAATTAACAGATACAGGATCTTGTCTTATTTTAATTTATGAAAACTTACACATTCTTTGCAAACGCATTCTACATTTTTATTTAGAAAAGTTTCTAAATCACAAAAAAACGTTTGCGATCATTTATAAAGCTTCTAGAATTTATTTTGAAAATAGTATTTTCTTATAGCGATATCAAATAACAATTTACAAATATTATTAATCTAAGACGCTTGGAAATACTTTTTACATTATAAAAAAAGATTGAGATAATTGTTTATTCAAATATAGTTACTCATATATTTTTTAAATTATTTTATGCCGCTTTAGGCAAAAGTACTCGTCAGTTTTAAAAGTTTACAAAAACTCATTCCCAAAGCAGAATCTTCTTTTGGAAGCTTTATATACTTCTGCTCAGTTCAAAAATATAAAATTAAACAGTTTTTAATTGTTTAAATGTTTAATTCCTTTTGGAAACTTTTAGATAGTTTATAAAGCAACTAGAATTTTCTAAAACTTGAAACATTAAAATGAATTAAAAACCTTTTCATTTTAAAAGTTGCAAAGAAACTTCTCACATTATTGCCAAATTTGGACTATTTTTCTTAAATTTTTCATTAACTTATTTAGATAATATGAATAATATTACAACCAAAAATATTTTAATATTAAATAAAAAACATTTCAAGTCATGCAAAAAAAAATTTTAACAAAAGAGCTGAATCTTCAACAAAAAAATATTTTTTACCAGTTGCATTTTAAACCAAAAACATGGAATTTGTTTGAAGGGAGTCGAATGTTCTACAATTAATTCAATTATTACAACGAAAGTATATAATTGTTTTAAATGATTTTGATTAAAAATTTTAAAAAATTGAATAAAGAATTTTTTTGGGTAAATATGTTCATTTGTTTTCAAAGTTATCAAAATATACTTTTCGCAAGATTCTTGAGAAAATTCAAAAATATTTTTGAAGATGTCAAATATGTACATAGAAAAAGTCTCATTTTCTTTACAGGATTTTCACAAATTTTATGAAAAATTCGAGTCAGTTTAAAAGATATTTCAGACTTTTAGAAGTTTTGAAAATAAATATCTTTTATATTGTCTCGAATTATATCTATTTTTTTATTGTTTGCAAAATTCAAAATTTATCCTCAAATCTTCCAAATTTTGTTTAAACATTAATTTTTCAAAATAAAAACTCAGTTTAAATTACCCCATGAATTTTACGAAATATTTTTATTATCGTGAAACCTTCCAAAATCCTGAAGAAGCTTTAAAACGAATGATTTCAAATATTCAAAAATTTACAGTTTAAAATTGTCTTACATTTTGTAAACTTTAAAATAAATTTTAAATTTGTTTGAAACTTCTTAAACTTAATTTTTTTAAATAAAATATTAGTTTACATTTTCCCAGGAATTAAAACAAAATTTACTTTGAAGTCTTTCGAAATCGTTTTTTCTAACGTTTGAAAATTGTTTTCATGTTTTAGACTGAATTTGAATCTTTTAAAAACTTTTTGATGTTTCTTAAACTTAAAGGAATTTTTAATAAAACTTTGTAACCTTGCTTTTGTCTTCAAATTAATTTTTTTAAATAAAAAATCTGTTTCCATTTTCCCAGGTATTTTACGAATTTTTTTTCATTCTCTTCAAAGATTTAAAAATACTAATATAAGTTTTTTTTTTAAATCATCAAAAGTTTACACATTATAATTTTCATATTTAGAGTGCTGTGCACCTTTGTTCCATTCATTATTATTATTGAATATAGTATTTAATAACCATATATTTTAAGAGATACTTTTCTGCCTTATATTTCTTAAACGGAAAACATTAAGTTTTGTATTTCAAAAGATTTTAGTTTAACGAAATAGATACATTTTCTATAAAAAAATACGAATTTCAACGAAATAGTGACATTTTCATAAGAAAAATAATTAATTTTTTACTAAAATGATGTATTTTTAGTAAAAAGATTTTTTTTTAACAAAGTATTTGAATTCTCGACCAAAAAAGATTAATTTACAATCAGTTGCATTTTTAACCGAGAAACACAAATTTTTAACAAAATGATGAACTTTTGAACCCACATAGTTCAAATTTTATCTAAAAAAGATTTTTCAGTCATGAAAAAAACAAATTTACTTAAATTATTATTTTTAGGGGATAAATAATGTAAAATACAAATTTCGAAAAAACATTTTTTTAAAGTTTATTTTGTTTGCTGAAGAAAGCTTTTTATTTTCTTGAAACCTTTCAAACTTCTTTAAAAGCTTTAAATTTGTTCAAAATCTTTAAAAAATTACATTTTGTTTAAAATTTTTGGAAATTTTTTCAAATTAAAAATTATATTTGAACTAATTTTAAAACTTTCAAGAAATCTAAATAACTTTTAAAATTCTTCGAATTCTTCCAAAACTTTTCATGAAATGTTAAGAAATGTTTTCGATCTCTACAAAAATTTATATTTTCTTACAGAATTAAAAATATTTACAAATTTCAAATTATTTTTTCAACTATTTCAACAAATTGTAAACCTTCTAAATATCTTACAATTTTTTCTAACTATTTTATTCCGCTTTAGGCAAAAGTACTCGTAAGTTTTACTAATTTACAAAAACTAATTCCCAAAAGATAGAATCTTCTTATGGAAACTTTATATACTTCTGCTCAGTGCAAAATTATGAAATTAAATATTTTTAAATTGTTTAAATTTTTAATTCATTCTTACTTTAGGATAATTTGAGACAGTTTTCCAGTGAGTGAAATTTTCGAAAAGTTAAAACATTAAAATGATTTAAGAACATTTTCATTTTAAAAGTTGCGAAGAAACTTCTTACATTATTTTCAAATGTTGCCTATTATTCCTAAATTATTGAATATATTATTTGGATAATATAAATGATATTTTACCCAAAAAGATTTTAATTGTAAATAAAAAAACAGTTGAAGTCATGCAAATAAAAGTGTTAACAAAATAATTGTATCTTCAACTAAAAAAAACCACTCTGTACCAATTGCATTTTAAGACCAAAAACCTTGAATTTGTTTAAAAAGAGACGAATTTTCTACAAATAATTCCATTTTTTAACATGAAAAAATATAATTGTTTTAAATGATTTTGATAATCAAATTTAAAAAATCGCATAAATATTTCTTTTGTATGTAAATAAGTTCATTTATTTTAAAAGTTATCGAAATATAATTTTCTTAAGATTCTTAAGAAAATTCAAAAAGATTTATGAAGATTTCAGACATATATGTCGAAAAAATCTAGTTTTCTTTACAGGATTTTGGAAAATTGTAGCCAAAATTCGAGTCACTTTAATAGATATTTCGAAGTTTTAGAAGTTTGGAAAATAAGTATATTTTTAATGGACTCGCACTATGCCTAAATATTTTTTAATTGTATGAAAAAAATAGAAAAATTACCCTCAAATCTTCCATTTTTTTTCAACATTTGTAGAAATCCTTTAGTGTTAATTTTAATTTTGATTTTTAATTTTGTTTAAAACTGAATTTTTCAAAATATTTTTCATTATTGTAAAACCTTTAAAAATCCTTAGGAAGCTTGAAAATCATTATTTACGAATATTAAGAAATTAACATTTTTTAAATTGTTTTAAATGTTTTCAACATTTAAATTAATTTTTAATCTGTTTGAAACTTTTAAATGTCTCAATATTACTTGAAATTGGTATAAAACTTTGTAGTCACGCTAATTGAAAACTTTTATTTTAAAATCGTCCACATTCTTTTGTTCCTTTTCTCTTAATTTTTGAAAATAAAATATCAGTCTACATTTTCCCAGAAACTTTAAGAGTTTTTTTTATTATCGTGAAACCTTTCGAAATCGCTTTTTCTAACTTTACAAAAATGTTTTGATGTTTTAGATTATTTTTAAATCTTTTTAAAAGTTCTTAACATTTCTTAAACTTAATTTAATTCTTGAAAATTGTAATGTGTTTAAAATATTTATAACTAAAAAATTACGAAAAATTTAGTAATTAAGAGACAAAGGGTCTTGTCTTCTTTACATTTTTCAATACTTTTACATTTTTTGCAAACGCATTCTACATTCAAACGCATTCAAACATTTTTTTAAACTATTTTATTCCGCCTTAGGCAACAGTATTGGTAAGTTTACAAAACGTACAAAAATTCATTGCCAAAGAAGAATCTTCTTATGGAAACTTTATATACTTCTGGTCAGTGAAGAAATATGAAATTAAACAGTTTTTAATTGTTTAAATGCTTAATTTATTCTTCTTTTGGGAAAATTTGAGTTGATGAGTCGAATTATACCTAAAATTTTTTTAATTGTTTTAAAAATCGACAAATTACACTCAAATTTTCCATTTTTTTTCTCGATATTTATAGAAATCCTTTAAAATGTTTAAAACCCTTTTAAAATTTTGTTTAAAAAATTAATTTTTCACAATAAAAACTTAGTTTAAATTACCCCTTAAGAAGATTCAAAATTATTAATTTCAAATATTCAAAAAGTTACATATTAAAAATTGTCTTTAATGTTTTAAACTTTTACATAAATTTGGAATCTGTTTGAAACTTTTAAATGTCTCTTAATATTGCTCGAATCTTTTATAAAACTTTTTAATCACGTCATTTGAAAAATTTGACTTTAAAATCGTTCGCATTCTTTTTTGAAATTTTAGGAAATAATTTAAGATGTTTTGAAATCGTTTCCAATTTTCTCTTGAACTTAATTTTCTTAAATAAAATATGAGTTTTTAAATGGCTTTTTCTAACTTTAAAAAAATGTTTTCATGCTTCAGATTAAATTTGAATCTTTTTAAAACTTCTTAATGTTTCTTAAACTTAAACGATTTTCAATTAAACTATTTAACCTTGGTTTTCTCTTCAAATTATTTTTTTTTTTTAATAAAAAATGTTTTTAAATTTTGCCAGGAATTTTAAGAAATTTTTTTATTCTCTTCAAACATTTAAAAATTTGAAACTATTGTTTGCAGTAATTTTGAGATTGTTCGAGAATTAATCGAAAATTAATTTTCTGTTAAAAATGTATATTTTTGTTTTGATGGAAAATTCATACTTTCGGTTGAAGATTCGTCTTTTTGGGTTGAAAATTAAATTACGTTGGTAGAAAATTTTTACTTTCATGATTAAAAATCTTTCTTGGTTGAAAAATGAAAACTCAACTGTTTTGATGAAAATTTCTCTTAGTCTTTTCTGGTTAAGGATTCAAATAATTTTTGTAAAATTTATTATTGATGGTTTATTTTAAACGTTTTTAATTGAAATTACAATATTTTTCAGTGCATAACTTTTATGGTTCTAATATAAAACATTCTTTAATTTACACGTATAAATAATAAAATGTATATATATATTTTAATAATTATTTACGAAAGATATAT
>JAWWLR010000128.1:21476393-21493063 GCA_035041075.1 Acraspis erinacei
AATTTAAATTGACAAATTTAACGAACTATAATAGTTTCGCGGCGAGGCTTTGTGGGGCGAATTTTATCAGGTTGTTGAAAAAAACGAAAGAAAATAACTATAGGAACGACGAAAGAAACCAAGAATCCTGAAGTTTTTTAATCTTTGTTTTGTTTAACACGTAATAGAACGACAGTTCCAACCAAATAATAAATACGGGTTTCTCGAAAACAATAGTTTCCAATTGTTTCGAGTTATTTCGAGAATTAATCGAAAATGGCGTCATACGCTTTTTAATAAAAGGATCAAATAAATAATAAATAAATTGTTTCTTTACTTACCCCAGAGAGAATAAGCACTGTAGTCACCAGAACCCGGAAGAGTTGGAGCCACAATACGATGGTGAACTTCTAAGCTATTTTCAGCATCATTAATCCATCTTCCTCGGACATAAGACGTTCCTGAAGCGTCGGCCAGCGCACTTGTCACCACATCGGTGCTAGAACTGTCCTCTTCGCTGCTGCACAGACTGCACCAAAAATAAAGTACATATCAAATTAATTCTCGTAAAGTACGTTTATTTTTTATTATTTTTTTTTCAACGGTTTCCAAGAAAAAAATAAATAATAATTTTTCCAGGTACTTTTCTTTTTACAATAGAAAAAAAGTTTTCGTGATTGTTCATTTTATCATGAGCTTTTCTTAAATGGAATTGGTTAATTTTTAATAAAATAATTAATTTTTGATCAAAATAGTTGAATTTTCAACGAAGAAATTTAATTTTTGAGAAGACGGTTTAATTTTTAACAAAAGAGGTGAATTCTAAATCCAAAAGGACCAATTTTTCGCATAAATATACGAATTTTCAAGACACAGTTGAATTTTTAACTAAAAGGATAAGTTGTTAACAAAATACTTTATTTTTCAACAAAATAGTCGATTTTTTAACAGTGTACTGGAATTTTCTACTAAAAAAATATCAATTTTTAACCAAATAGTCGAATTCTCAAATAAAAAATATTAAGCTTCAACCGAAAATACAGTTGAGTTTTTAACATGAAAAGTTTAATTTGCAACAAAAAGCGGAATTCTCAAAGAAATATTAGATAGTTGATATTTCAAAAAACAAACAAAAACCAAATTTTCAACAGACAGTTAATTCTTCAATAGAAGAGTTAAATTAAGAAAAAAAATCAACCAAATAGTTGATTTTTCAACCGAATTTTCAACTTAAAAGATAAATTTTCATTAAAAACTTTCATCTAAAGTGAGGAATATACAACCAAGAAAGTTAATTTTTTCTAAAAAACAGTCAAATTTTTTCATCCTTAAAAACGTATTTTTTATAAAATACTTAAATTTTCAATGAAAGAGTTGAATTCGAAGAAAAAAAGAAAACTTCTAACTAAATAGTTGAATTTTCAACCTGATTTTCAATTTTGAAGTAAAAAGATTAATTTTCGGTAAAAAATTGGTTTAACAAAATAGTCTGATTTTCTAATAGAGATGAATTTTCAATGAAAATTATGTAGTTATAGTAGTTGAACTTTATAACCAGAAGTTAAATTTTCTTAACAAAAAGACGAGTTTTCAACAAATAAAGACGAATTTTTAATGAAAAAATATCAATTTTCCACAAACAATGGGAAATTTACATTTTCGCGTAAAAGAATAATTTAAAAAAAAGAGTATTTTAAAAAATAGTATTAAATTTTGAACTAAATAGATGAGTATTTAAAGAAAAAATTAATTTGTAATAAAATGGTTTAACTTTTACTCAAGCAGTTGAATTTTCAATCAAAAATAAATAAATCCAAACCAAACAGACGAATTTTGAACAAAAGAAGTAAAATTTCTACAAAGACAAAATTTTGCAGACAATAGAGAAAAAAAAGTCAACCCAACTGTTGGATTTTCAAGACCAAAAGACGAATTCTTTACAAAAAAGGTGAATATTAAACCGGAATAAATGAATTTTCTGCCAAAATAATAAAATTTATAACCTAAAAAGGAAATTGTTCAAGAAAACAGTTACATTTTTTCAGTCGTAAAAATGTATTTTTTTTTTATAAAATAGTTCAATTTTCAAATAAAAAGTTGAATTTAAAGAAAAAAAGAACACTTCTAACTAAAATATTCAATGGTGAAACTAAATTTCAATTTTGAAGTAAAAAGATAAATTTTCAGTACAAAATTTGTTTAACAAAACAGTCTTGATTTTCTAATAGAGATGAATTTTCAACAAAAATTGTGTATGTGCAAACAAGAAAATTAATTTTCAATCAAGACTTTAACAGAAGAGATGAAGTTTCAATTAAAATGATTTTCTTAACAAAATTACAAATTTTCCACAAATAAAGACATTTCAGTCAAAAAATAAAAAATTTTTATAGAAATTGTTAAATTTTGAAGACAAAATAAAATTTTTTAACCAAAAAAGAGGAAACTTCAACCAAAAACATTACTTTTCTACCAATAAAGACGAATTTTTAATGAAAAACATCAATTTTTCACAAAAAATGGAAAAGTTAAATTTTCAGATAAAAAAATAATTTTTATTTTAAAAAAGAGAATTTAAAAAAATATAATTAAATTTTCAACCAAAGAGATGACTCTTCAAAGAAAAAAATTAATTTGTAACAAAGTGGTTCAAGTCTTACTCAAGTAGTCGAATTTTCAATAAAAAAATATATAAATTTTCAGCCAAAAGTAGAATAGTTGCATTTTGAATTTTAAAAAAGCGAAATTTCTACCAAAAGAACCGGATTTAAAGGGGAAAATGTGAAGTATCAACCGAAAAGTAAATTTTCAGTCAGATATTTGAATCTTCTACTAAAATAATAAAATTTGCAACCCAAACAGAAAAAGGTTAAACAAAACAGTTGCATTTTTAAGTTAAAAACCTCGCCAAAGACGCGAGTTTTTTTACGAAATAGTTGAATTTTTATCCAGAAAATATGAATTTTCAACTAAAAAATATAAATTTTCAACCAATAAAATTAACTTTGATCAAAGTAATTAAACTTTCAACACAGGAGACAATTTTTTAACGAAAATATTTAATTTTCAACTAAAAGTTAAATTTTTAACAGAAAAAAAACAATTTTACAAATAAAACAATAATTTTTCCATTAAAATGATGAATCTTCAACGAAAAAATGTATTTTTTAATAAAGCGAGTCAACCATCAGCCGAATAATTAAATTTTCTACAATTTTTTGTTTTCCCCACAATCTTAATCTTGTAAAATTTGTCAACTAAACTTTAAAAAATTAATATTTATTATCCTTGGCATAACTCAGTCAAATTTTGAACCATTTTATTAAATAAAAGCTCATTACACGCGGAATTGAACTTATTTTCAACATATTGAGAAAAAAATTGTTAGGTTTGAAATTTTTAAATAAAAATACGGTTAAATCTAAAAAACCAGGAACAAATAAAAAACTTTTAAAAAATCGATTATAGCTTCGCGATCTTCACCGCGATAAAATAAACAATATATTGTCAAAAAGGTGTGTTTTCCTAATTTCAAACGAAACCAAAAATTAGAAATCAAATGAAAAATACCAAAAAACGGTCCAACAGTCTTTTTTTTTTGTTCAGCAGAGATCAAGTTTAAACTATTTTTTCTTTAAGGGAATAAAAATTTCAGGACCATGAGCAAAATTAGACCACTTTTCCAGATTCTTACAGAAAAAAAACGATTTAAAGGACTAAAAAGACTTTACCTTCGGCTAGGTTCAACTTGCGTAAGTGGAAATATATACTGTATTAATTGTTTAGCAGCAGTTCTTATAACTTTTTTCAGCTGCTGCCTTTTTCTTTCTGCCGTTTCCTTTTGTTTTTCCTGCTTAACTTTCAAGCCGAACACAATTCGATGCAATTTTTCGACCCTTTCTTCGTGCCTAGGGAGTCTGATGGTCAGCTCTTTATTGACATCCTTCAATACAGTCAGTCGTTGATTGCCTGGCATTTCAAATATTCTTAGTTAATTGAAAACAAAAGTTTAGATTTTGCACATCTACTTTAAAAAAATTCAGTTAATTAAATTCCCACACATTTTAATGAGCGCAAAAAAATTTAGCAACACTTTCTTGTACAATTATTAATCAATATAAGCCCTCGCGAAATATTTTTTTAAAAGAAAGTAACACGTTCTATGAAATCGCCGTTTTTACAGATGATCGCAGAAAGTTATAAATTTTGTATAAGCTCAGTATAGGAAATTTCGAAATACAACAAATTCAGATTTGGTAATGATTTTTTAAAGTTCAAAAAATATATATTACATGATTTTGAATTGAAAACGTTCCAATTCAAAATATTTTAGAATTTAGATTAGGCAACATTGTGAAAAAGGACAATATTTCGAATGGTATGAAAAGGAATTGAACTTGTATTATTTCTGA
This sequence comes from Acraspis erinacei, assembly GCA_035041075.1. Lineage (NCBI taxonomy): Eukaryota > Metazoa > Arthropoda > Insecta > Hymenoptera > Cynipidae > Acraspis > Acraspis erinacei. The sequence goes on from JAWWLR010000128.1 coordinate 21,480,785, forward strand.
AGAAAGGCGTTTAAAATGGGAGAATTTTAAACGGCATAATTTTAAAACAGAAGCTTTAAAAATTCAAAAATTTCAAACTAAAATTTTTAGATTTGGATTATTTCATTAGAAGGAGTTGAAATTGTATCATTCTGTATGCAAATCATTAAATAATGAACAGTTTTTTTTTATTCATCAATCTCGAAATTTTATGATGTCAGAATTCAGATTTCCAAAGAGGACAATTTCAAAATGTTAAAAATGAAATATATATTCCGATTAAAATTTTGAAAAGTGGATAATTTAAAATACGAAGGAATGAAAATTGTATTACTTCTACTTAAAAACATTTCAAATGGAATAATTTTAAATTGAAAATTTTCGTATTTTAATCAATTTAAATTCAGCCATTTTGACAATTTAAAAGTCAAAACTAAATTGAATGTTTCAAATTTAAAGCTTCTGAAATTATAGAAATCTAAATTTTAATTAAATTTTTAAAACATCGATTTGACATAAAAATTAATCTGATAAATTTTTAAAAAATAAAAAAAATCACCGTTATTTTCAACGTTCTAAATGGAAATTTTTTTAATGATAAACCTTTAAAATTGCATTATCCTAAAACAACGTTCGAAATAAAAAGTAATTAATTTTATACCAAGAATAAAAAATTGCAACCAAACTGAACAATTTTCAACTAAAACCATGCAATTTTAACTAGAATATTTGAATTTCAAACAAAAAAGATGCAATTTCAATCAAGAATATGATACCTAACTCGAATAGTTGAATTTTAATTAGAAAATATAATTTTCAACCAAAAAGATTAATTTATACCTAATAAGACGAATTTTCAACTAAAAAAAGATCATTGTTCAACCGAAAAATAATTAATTACATTTTTTTAACATAAAAATTAATAAGAAATTTTTTTATAAATTAAAAAAATTAATTCACCTTTATTTTTAACGCTCAAAATTGAAAATTTTTAAATTATAAACCTTTAAAATTGAATTATTCTAAAAAAAACGGTTCGAAATAAAAAGTAATTAATTTTCCACCACAAAGACGCTTTTTCGACAAAATACATGGATTTTCAACGAAAATCATGCATCTTTACTGGAATATTTTAATTTCAAACAAAAAAAGATGAATTTTCAACTAAAAATACGATTCTTTAACTGAAATAGTTAAATTTAAACAGAAAAGATAAATTGCAAACAAGAATATTAATTTCTACTAAATGAGACGAGTTTTAAGCTAAAAAATATCATTTTTCAACCAAAAATTGAATAATTACACTCTTTCAACATAAAAATTAATCCGATAGATTTTTCTGAAATCAAAAAATAAATTCACCCCTATCTTCACCTTTAAGAATTGAAATTTTTTCTATAGAAACCTTTAAAATTTAATTATTCTAAAAAAAGATTCAAATAAAAAGTAATTAATTTTACACCAAAAAGACGCTTTTTCGACAAAATACATGGATTTGTAACGAACTGGTTGAATTTTCAACTAAAATTAACAATTTCACCCAACTGATGAATTCACAACTGAAAAAGCTGAATTTTAAACCGAAAATATTAATTTTCAACCGAGAAGATTAATTTCTACCAAATGAGACGAATTTGAAGCTAAAAAAGATCATTTTTCAACCAAAAATTGAATCATTACACTGTTTTAACATAAAAATTAATCCGATAAATTTGTCTAAAATCAAAAAATAAATTCATCCTTATTTTCACCTTTAAAAATTGAAAATGTTTTCTATTATAATCATTTAAAATTGAAATATTCTAAAAAAAGGTTCGAAATAAAAAGTAATTCATTTTATTCCAAAAACACGCTTTTTCGACAAAATACATGGATGTTTAAAAATTAAAAAATTGCAACCATAGTGATGAATTTTCAAATAAAATCATGAATCTTTAACTGGAATATTTTAATTAAAAAAAAAAAAAGATTAAATTTTATAAAAAAATATGAATCCTGCACTGGAATAGTAAAATTTTAAACAGAAAAGATAAATTTTCAACCAAAAAGATTCATTTCTAAATAATAAGACGAATTTTCAAGTAAAACAGATCATTTTTCAACCAAAAATTGAATCATTACACTGTTTTAAGATACAAATTAATCCGATAAATTTTTCTAAAATCCAAAAATAAATTCACCCTCATTTTCACCTTTCATTATTGCAAATTTTTCCTATTAGAATCCTTTAAAATTGAATTATTCTAAAAAACAGTTCAAAATAAAAAGTAATTAATTTTACACCAAAAAGACGCCTTTTCGACAAAATACATGGATTTTCAACGAAATGGTTGAATTTTCCACTAAAAAATTAAAAATTTCAACCATACAAATGAATTTTCAACTAAAATCATGCATCTTTAACTGGAATATTTTTATTTAAAAAAAAGATGAATTTTCAATAAAAAATATGAATCTTTAACTGGCATCGCCAAATTTAAACAGAAAAGATAAATTTACAAACAAGAAGATTTATTTCTACCAAATGAGACGAATTTTAAACAAAAAAATATCATTTTTCAACCAAAAAATGAATAATTACATTGTTTTAACATAAAAATGAATCCGCTAAATTTGTATAAAATCAAAAAATAAATTCACCTTTCAAAATGGAAAAATTTTTCAACTGGAATAGTTGAAGTTTAAATAAAAAAGATGAATTTTCAAGTTGTTTCGGCTGAATTTTAAACAGAAATGATCAATTTTCAACGAAAAATTAAATCATTACACTGTTTTAACATAAAAAATAATCCGCTAAATTGGTATAAAATCAAAAAATAAATTCACCTTTATTGTCCCCTTTCAAAATTTAAAATTTTACAATTAGAAACCTTTAAAATTGAATTATCAACTAAAAAATAAAAAGATTGCAACCATACTGATGAATCTTCAACTGGAATAGTTGATTTTTAAATAAAAAAGATGCATTTTCAAGTGATTTCGGTTGAATTTTAAACAGAAATGATCAATTTTCAACCAAGAAGATTAATTTCAACCAAATGAGATGAATTTTCAACCGAAAAAGATAAGTTTTCAACCGAAAATTTAATTATTACACTTTCATTTAAAAAAGTTCATGTTTAACCATAGAGATAAATTTTTAACAAAAAGAATTTTAGTTTTATCAAATGGACTACTCACATTTCTAGTAAAATAAATTAGTTTTTAGTCAAAGAAAAAACGAATTTTTAACAAAATAGCTCATTTTTCAACCAAAGAGATCAATCTTTAATTAAAATGATGAGCCTTCAACTAAAACAATTTAAAAAAATAGCTTAAATTTCAACCAAGTAATTAAATTTGAATTACAAAAAATATTAATTCCAAAGAAAAATGTAGCAGTTGATATTTAAACCTAAAGATTTTAATTTTTAATAAGAAAACAGTCGAATTAAGTAAACAAAAAAGACAATATTTAATCGTAAGATAAATTTTCAAAAAAAAAAAGATTTCCAGTCAAAAGAGAGAAAAAATTCTAACCTCGAACTTCAATAAGTTCATTTTATTAAATAAATATTAGAATGAAATATTTTTTTATATAGTTGCGGCAATTATTTTTTTAATAGAAATGGCTATGAAGAGGGAAAAACTACTTATTTTAAGCATTTTTGCGTAAAATTAAATCTTCGAGTGGTAATCTCAACTAACCTGAACATTCGAAATATTTAATTTCACGCGGAAATTATTAAAGCGAACGGTTTTTAAAAACATTTAATGCTAGTTTTCATTGCGCAAAATGTGGTGAGATTGAGCAACTCTGTATTTAGAAAAAAATGGATTGAGTATTAATAAATTATACCTCTGTTTATACTCTGCTTGGTCTCATTTACCAATGAGTGGAGAAGTTTTACTCGCTCTTTAGACGTATTTATATCACACAGCTAAAACAGAAAACGAAGTTGAGAGTATTTCTTTTTATGAAAATACATTTTTCACTGTCAATGGAATTAGAAAATTCGAAATCTTTAAGCTAAAAAGTTTTGATTTTGAATCAATAAAAACTGAACTGCAAATTAAAGCACTCAAAGTGGAACTCTTAAATTTTGAACTTTTAAAGTTTTTTTATTCCAAAATTTTATATTCAAATGAACTAAAATCAAATTTAGTTAATTGCAAAATTCAAAGGTTTAAACATTTATAAATTGTAGAGTTCAAAGATTCAGTTAAACATTAAAAAAAAATTACATAATTTTAAGAAAATTGAAGCTAAAGACCTTAAAAATTGTACGATTAATTTATTTCTAAACTGAACACTTCTTAAATTGGAAGATTAATTATTTTTATTTTAAGTATTTTGAGATCCTTAAAAAGCTTCAAATTTTTATTTCAAAATTTGTTTCAGCATACTGAAAAAATAAAAAATAAATTACCTTAAAAACTTCCAGATTCTTTTATGATAATTTTGGAAATATTTTTAAACATTTAAAAATATTCTCTTGAAAGTCATTTTTAATTTTCCAAGAGATCATAAAAAAAATATTTTTATTCTTTTGAGGTTTATCACAATTCTTAAAAGGCTCATTATATTTACTTGCCAATAAAATTTTTTTTTAATAGAGCAATTAAAATTGTAGCGTTCAAAACCTAGATTTAGCTGTTTGAAATTTGAAGAATTTAGGCCAATATTTCCGAATATTAAATAATTATTCACTTTTATAATTATTTTTTTTATTGAACGTCTTAAAAATTGAATATTTGAGACTAAAAGAATATTTAAAATTAAAAAAAGCCTTTAATTATGCGTCTATTATTTTGAAATTATTGAAAGATTGAAAATAGTTTTTGAAGTTTAATTTGTAACGTTAAAATCTGGAAATTCTTTAATTCTGAAGAGCCTTATAAAATTAATTATTATTCACTTTTTCCAACATACATTATTTTAAATTTCAAATAGTTTAAACTTTGAATTCTTTAATGCTGCATTTTAAAATTGTTTAAATAAAAAATGTACGCTTAAAAATTAAAATAAATTTAAAATGATGTTCAAATCGAAGTTGGACAGAATTTTCTTTAAAAAATTTGTAAAAATAAAGGAACTAGATTAGAAAATTACTAAGAAAACTGTCTGGAATTTATTTCAAACGAACTTAAATTTAATTAGATCGTTTACTTGCTTGAAATAAGTAATAATGGTAATCATTTAGTACTTTATCAACCACCTACTAGTTTATCTTTTTGCTTGTGTTTTTCTAAAGCTTTCACGCATTTATCTTCAAGTTGAGCTCGAGCAGCTTTCAACCGTAACAACCGTATCTGTTTATCCGCAAACCTGAAAAAATGTAAGTATTATACAAATAAGCCTTTCCAAATATATATTATACAATAAAAAAATCGCCAATTTTGAACCTGAAAAGTTGGTTCTAAAATAAAATTAGAAAGCTTTTACATTTCAAATAAATTCAAATATATTCAAATATTAGGGTTGCTACAAAATCCAAATTTCGAAATTCCCTGAGGAATTTTTCATCTTCCTTGACCGTTCTAAATTTTTTTTTGTGACAAAATTTTGAAAAAAAAACTTTTTGTTTTACACCAAAAAGATAAATATTACATAAAAAAATTAATTCTCAATGAAAAGTATAATACTTGATATTTCCGGCAAAAAAATATTTTCATTTTCAATCCAAAACAGATGAAACAAACAAAAAAATACGAATTTTCAACAAATTAGTCGAATCCTCATTCAAAACCGATTAATTTCCATGCCCACACGAGGAATTTTCAACAAAAAAGTTCAATTTTCAAACAAGGAGGATTTCATAATCAATAAAGAAAAAAATCGCATCCAAAAATGTTGAATCTTCAACCCAAAAAACAAACTTTCAACAAAATAGTTAAGTTTAAAACACAAAAAAGATAAATTAATTTTCAACTAAAAAAATACATTTCCAAGAAAAAACAGATTAGTTACATTTTCATTTAAAAATTATTTTTTAACTAAAAACTAATTTTTAACAAAACAGTTAAATTTTCAACCAAAGAAATAAGTTTTTAACTAAAATGATGAATCTTCAACAACAAAATTAACTTTGAATTAAATAGTTGAATTTTGAATACAAAGGATGAATTTTCTACAAAAAATACGAATTTTAAACAAAGCAGTTGAATTTCCATCTAAAAGAGATACATTTTTAAATTAAAACAGAATAGTTAAATTATCAGTAAAACAATTAATTTTCAACCAAATTAAATTGTCTAAGAAGGACAAAAATTATGGGTGAATTAAAAAATTTAAAAAAAAAACCTTTTTAATATAAAAAGAACTTGTTTTCAACCAAAAAGGCGAATTAGGCGCTAAGAAGATTAATAATCTACTAATAAAAAAAGAAGAATTTTTTTAACAAACATACATGCACTGCCCAATATAAAAAGTAAATTGTCAGCTAATAAAAACTAATAAAATTACTTTTCTACAAAAAAGTCAAATTTTCAACAAAACTTGGGATTTTTTTACCTAAAACAGATATATTTTTTAATTAAAATACAATAAATGTTTCAGAAATTTTTTTAACCAAATTAAATAAAGTTTGAAGAGAATAGTTAAATTTTCAACCAAACATAATGTTTAACTTAGAAGATTAAAATTCTATCATAAAAGATAAACTTTTGACAAAATATTTCAATTTTCAAACGAATTTTAAATCTCATAGTTACATTTTTAATCAAAGAAATAGATTTGAAAACAAAACGATGAATTATTCGCCAGAAAGATTACTATTATATGACAAAAGAGGAATTTTCAACAAAATACAGAAATTTGTAACCAAACAGTTGACTTTTCAACTGAAGAAGATATATTTTCAACGAAACATCGAATGGTTAAATTTACATTTAGAAAAACTCTATTAGAACATTTTTGAAAGAATTTTCAACAAAATATTTATATTTTAAAGAAGAAAAGAAGGTTTTTAAACGAAAACAATGAATCTTAAAAAAAAATATTTTTTAACAAAATAAAAAAGTTAAATTATAAACAACAAATAGAATATGTACAATCTTAGAAAAATCATTTTTCAATAAAAAAAGAATGAATTTTCAACAAAATAGTTGAATTTTCACCTAACACAGATACATTTTTGAAAAAAACATAGATTACTGTTTCAGTAAAAAATAAATTTTCAACGAAATAGTTAAATTGTCAACTAAACATGAATTTTTAACCAAAAAGATTAATTTTCTATAAAAAAAACGAATAATTTTTTATGAATTTTTAATCTAATAGTTAAGTTTTTAACCAAAGAAATTAATTTACAAACAAACAACAACAAATAAAAAACGGGGTTTCAACTAAAAAAATTAATCACGAAGAAAAACAATGACTTTAAAAAAATTGTCGAATTTTCAACAAAATAATAAAATTAATTTTAACTTCAATTTCACGAAAATTCCTTCATGTCAGGTTTCCCTTAACTTTCTGGAAATCCCTGACCTGCAGCAACCCTGAAATATCTGAACAAGTTTTCCTTATTTTATACTCGTTTTTGTATTTTAAAGTTCATTCCAGCAAAGTGGACAATCTACCCAAACAAAAAATACAAAAACAAATGTCACCCGTCACGTCCGGAACATAAAATTATTGATTTATTTATCAAGTTTTCTTTTATCATTCAACGTGACCTTTTTCATCATCGTTCGTGCAAAAAACAAGAAAAAGGCACTCTTGATACATAGAAAGAATAATAATAAAAACAACTTGTCATTAAATAAGGAAGGACGATTAGCAAATTCGTTAAATACACTTGGTTTACCTATGGCGTAAAAAACACAACAAACCAACAAACACATCCAAGTCCTGTTTGACTTGCCACAAACGCGGATGCGTTAATGTTAATAATACGCAGCACACAGACACAAACATACAACCACACAAAAAAAACACTCACCGTTCAGAGTAAACAGAAGTAGAATGGACGAAATCCCCATTTTGGATACACTGTCTGCAGTAGAAAATTCGCCTACTATTGTGGCAAAGTGAGCACTTTAAAAGATTCACACTGAGACGATCGGAAACATCTTCGAGTTCCGAAGAAAGCTGAAAGTCTGCGGGTGCTGTGCAAGAACCGTCAGAGCTGCTTGTCGCCATAACCAAGAACAATGGGCTCCGTTCGTCTGCTGCCACTCATCAGCTGATCCGATATTTACTCTTTGCTCACTAGATCACCTCGACCTTCCGCGCTTTTCCTGCTCTATTCACTTTCCATTCCACCCTTCTCACATCTTTTTACCGGAAACCGAGCTATGGTTTCGCCATGTTCGAATTATTACATTTTATTAGACGCGTCACGAAACTTTCGACACACTCGGACGCTGCCAAAATAAACTTAAATTTCTGCTCCCCAGTCCCCAGTCCCCCCTCCAAGGACCACTCGTTCGTATAATCAACAACACCGGCTGGTTAGGAAACGAGTTACCGCGACGCCGCCGTGGTTAAGTTTACCACCTTTACCACTCACCAGAGTGCGCGATCTGTTCAGGTTCGAATTCTGCGAAAATTTAAATTTAATAAATGAAAAATAGCTTTTTTTATACAAATTATTAATAAAAGTTTATATTTCATTTGTAAAATAAATTAAACGAGTAAGTGATTCAGTTCGAAGAGAATAAATTAAATATTTCATTACTGGTCAGTTTTCCTTACGTAATTTTGAATTATTCGCTATTTTTTATACCAAACAGTAGAGTTTTCAACTAATACAGGATAAATTTTCAACAAAATACATAAATTTCCAACTAAATATTCGAATTTCTAACTAAAAAAGGCAACTTTTCCACTAAAATAAGACGAGTTTTTAACAAAATTGTTATATTTTCAACTAAAAAATAAATTTTTAACTAAAAATAGAATAGTGCAGTTTACAGATAAAAAAATTAAGTTTTCAACAATTTAGTTCAATTTATAACAAAAGAAGTGAATTATGAACTAAAAAATAAAATATTTCTACCCAAAATTCAATAATTAGATGGTTTATTAACAAAAATAATTTTTAACCAAAAAAGCGAATTTATTAAATAATAGTTAAATTTTCAAACATAGAAATGAATTTTCAAACAAAAAAATTACTTTTTAAAAAAGTAGTCTAACTTTGAAACAAAAAAGATGAAATTTCATCGAAAAATTAAATAGTTGATATTTCAACAACAAAAAAATGATTTTAATATTGAATGAAAAACAGTCGAATTTACAGAGAAAACAAAAACAATTTTAAATATAATACTCAATTTTGCAGTTCAAAAATTAATTTTCAACAGAAAAAAATAGTTCACTTTACATAGAAAGAAATGAATTTGCATCTAAAAAATAAATTCGTAGCAAAAAATAAAATATTTTATCTTTCAGTTAAAAAATGATTTTGAACCCAAAAAAGGAGATTTTAACAAATTACTCAAATTTTCAACTAAAACTCATGAATTGTAAATCAAAATAAAACAAAGTCTCAATAAAATAGTTCAATTTTCATAGAAAAAAGTGAATTTACAACTAAACAAATAAATTTGTAACAAAAAATAAAATAGTTTAATTTTCAGTTAAAAAACTGTTTTCTAACCAAAACAGAAAATTTGAAGAAAATACTAAAATCTTCAGGCACAACTAATGAATTTTCAACGAAAAACATGAATTTCCAACGAAGAAATTAATTTGTAGCAACGACAAAATATTTGTAACAAATTAGTTAAAGTTTTAACCAAATAAATGAATTTTTAGCAAAAATAAATGAATTTGGAAACAAGAAGAATACATTTTCTAAAAAAGTCCATTTTTAAATATTCATAATTTAATTTTCAACTAAAAACATCAATTTTCAAGAAAATAAAAAAGAATTAAGACGAATTAAAAAAAAATTAGTTGAATTTTCAACACAAAAATTATTTTTCAACAAAAAAAATCAATTGTTAACCATAATGATTAATTTTCAACCAAAAGTTAGAAAGTTAACAAAAATGGTAAGTTAATTGTTCAGTTAATCAATTTTTAATGAAAAAAATTGAAAATGGACGAATTTTCAACAAATCATTTAAATAAAAAATAAATAAATATAATATATCAATATTTAACTAAAAATAAAAAAAATAGAATAAAAGAAACATCTTCAAGACCGTTGAATTCAACCCGAAAAAGAAGGCGATTTTTCTCCAAAACAGTTGGGATTTTAATTCGACAACAAATTTCTTACTATAAAAAATATAAATCTTTTAAAAACGTGTATTTTGAAACACCTTTTCAGTAAAAAAATAATGTTATATTTGTGAAATTCAGAACTATCCAAGAAAAATAGATCGCACTCAAAATATTACATTTTTTCTTTTCAAACTGAACAACTGAAAATTTGATTTTATCGCACGAATGAATTCTAAAGTTTTCAGAATAATTTGTATAAAAAAGCTATTTTTATATATTAAATTTGAGCTTTCTCAGAACTCAGATCCGAACAGATTGTACACACGGAATTGACTTAAAATCGAGCACAATTTCGTAAAAACAAAAGGGGAATCTCATGCTTAAATGAACTTTTTCCGAAGAATGTTGTTCTAAAAATAAGATGAAAAGAGACATGCTCATTCCGGTAGAATTTAAATGGGAGAAATCACGCAAAAACGAATAATCTGCATAAAGTTTTCAATTTTTATTAGAATCATTTAATCTACATGTCATTTTTTTTTAAAATCACAAAATAGCGGCCAAATACAAAAATAGATACTATTCCTCAAAGTTAGTAACACAGGCTTACCAAAAATGGTGAAAAAATTAAATAAATTATTCTCAAGGGAATGCAAGGTTTTAAATAAAAAATTAGAACAAAAGAAAAACATAATGGCGGTAATTTCCAAACTAAATAATTACCTTTTTCTACAGTTCCCAGATTAATACTTTAAAACTACCGTAAAACAAACTGGCTGGCTTCAGAAACTACTTGGCATTTTTAATAATTCAAAATGTTGATAACAAATAAATGGTGGGGTCAATTTAAAATTAAGAAAAGCTTATTACCATATTTTTTTACGAGATATTTCTAAATTATATCAAAAGAAGAAATGTTGAGTGAGAAAGTTTAACATACTTCGAGAAAACCAAAATTTAAAAAAACAAATAAAAAATTCGACAGTCATATTTTAAGGGAACTAACTGTTAAAGTGTTAACACTTTATTGCACGAATATTAAATTTAATAATATGAAAATTTGAAGTCAATGAAACAAATTGGTAATAAACTTTAAAAAAATTTTAATTGGCCGCTTATTTTGTATTTTTTAAAAGTTTTGAATGACCAAACTTATCAAGTAATTTAGAAAGCCAAACATTTTGTTTTCTCAAAGTTTAAAAGTATGACGTTGAAAGTTGCGGAAAAAAGGTATTTTTTCAGTTATGGATTAGCCGCCAGTTTGTATTTATTTCAAAATTTTGCGTTTTTGAGTAAATTTTTGTCCACGGAGATAGAATTTTTTCCAATAAAATTTTTAAAAAGTTTGCAAATTTCTCGCTTTTATATATTTTCTCCCGTGTAAGTCCTATGGGAAACTTCAGGCCGATGATTGGCCTAAATTATAACTTTTAGAAAATGTGAAACTTGTGTTGAAAAAATTGAATATGTCAAACCCCGAAATTTCTTCAATTTGAATTAAACATAAATAAAAAAGAGGGTATTTCGTGGTGTTTTAACGTTAAAAAGTTAGAAAATCGTGAAAAAAGAATTTAAATGCACATTTAAAAAAATGCTATATTTAGCAAATTTTTTTTTAATTCTATATTTGTATTATTGTTTACTAGTAAAATCCATGCATATAAAAAATTCTTCATAACTTTCAAATTAATTTATTTCTTTACGGGAAATTTTATAAATCTGTAAAATCAAAATCCATACAATTATTTGAAATATCACAAATTTCATATCAGACGACATAATACAGTTTAAAAAAGATCGATTTTAACTTTTTTTTTTTAATTTTAAGTTAAATTGTCCAATGTTTACATTTTAGGACTTCATTTTAAAACGCCCATTTTCAATTCAAATAATTTATTAATGCAACATTGAAGAAGAAAACAATAAAAAAAATCTGCCCTCTGCGCGGGCACATTCTCATCGCGCGCTATGCGCGCGACTCGCTTCGCTCGCAAGTTTGAGCGCGCCTAGCGCGCGCGGGTGTTGGTTCTCGCGCTTCGCGCTCGATAATATATTTACCTCACGCTACGCGCTCGGTCTTTATATAATCCCCAGACTTGTGCACATGCTTTGTAAAACTAAAGGTCATAGAATCGACAACTGTA
>JAWWLR010000128.1:21508792-21527606 GCA_035041075.1 Acraspis erinacei
AACCTGAAAATTCTTGGCAGCCTGAAAACAAGGCTGAATTTTTTAATTTCAGAACACATAAGTTATTGTTTAGCATATGATGAATACATATTTTCACGAAAAAATGTCTACGCAATTACAAAAACTAAAAAAATCCTTGCTATTTATCTCCATTCTCTTATTATTTCATAAAATATAGCGAAGGGTGCCAACAATTGGGGGGGTGCCAAGAATTGGTGCTCTTACCCTAATGTATAGCATTCCTGAATATAAAAACAAGAACCCAACGATCGAATTTGGACAACCACAGTAAAATGCTTCTATTGAAATTTAAAAAATGATCCCTTTGAAAAAAAGTCCTAAGAAACCTCTGGACAAAAATAAATAAAGGATTGAAAAATGAGAAGGTTACCAACCAAATCCACTTTCTCTTATTTCTTTATTTCTTTCGTCTTTATTATTATTATTATTATTATTATTATTATTATCAAATTACAATAAAAAATTTATAATATTTACCAAAATTTCGGCAGTAATAAAACATAAGGCGTTAAAACATAAGTACCTAAAAGTTGGTAACTGTTATAAATGTTTTTTATTGTAATTTAGTAATAATAAAAATAAGAAAGATGAAAGGAGTAAAAAAGAGAAGGAAGTAGATTTGGTCGGTTGCATTCTCATTTTTCTTTCCTTTTTTTATTTTTGTCTAAAAGTTTTTTTAGGACGTTATTTTGTTTAAAAATTGATATTTTTTAAATTACAATATCAGAATTTTATGGCGGTTGTCCAAATTTGGTGTTTGGATTCTTGATTTTATTTTGAGGAACTTTATACATTAACTTAAGTATTGGACCTTAAAAAGGATTTTGAAATTGAGTTTAATCTGATTTGAATTTCTTCAAATTTAATTAAAGAATTTGTAGTATTGTAATGATTTAAAATTTAATCATTTTTAAAGTTTCGAAAATGCAAGAGAAGCAACTTCATTTAGCTACCCTCTATTCGACGCTTCTCCGCATCTGAGAGCCGAGCGGCGCTTGCCGGCTAACTTCTCAGTGGCGCTAATCCGCTCTTTAAATACAATCAACTCTCGATATAAGAACGTTTTTTGAGGCGTAGGTGACAGCGGCCTTTATCCTAAATCGGGGGAATCCAAACATAAACAGGCAGGGTCGCATGAAGCATTTCTGTTGCGTTGCCTCTCTCTAGGTCCACGGCTCCCCTCATCATAAAACTGCCGAGGACATCGATTCTAGAAATTTCGTAAACCGGGGGTTCTTATATCGGGAATTGAGTGTATATTTGAGTGTAAAAAATTGTTATTTATAACCATATTATATATAAACAAATATATATAACCAAAACTGCTCTCTGAAGGGTGAACCAATTCCACACATCCTAAAACATATTGAAGAAAAAAATCCAGAAAATCTTCCGGAAAGTACAGTTTTAGAATTTTTACTAAACTGTAATTCTCCCGTTCTTGACGACATGAGGAATCATTTGAAAAGCTATGTAGAAATTCCAGACATAAATTTCTATCATGGTTAGATTATATTTATTAATAAATTTATGTTTCAATTTAATTAGTATACTATATAATAACTAAAGATTCATTATTCATTCACATTTTTTTTGCAGATAGAGTTTGGCCAGCACCTTGTACTTTTATGCCAACGAATGTGTCATTGAAACCACAGGAAGGAAAAAAGAAAAATGATAGCGAAGATTGAAGTGTACACTTTCATTTCGTTCTCTTTCTTTTTTAAATAAATAGATGAGTTATTGAGAAATTAGTTGATGACAGAAAAAATATAACAAGCAGCAAGTGTTTGAATAAAAACGATTATTTATTGCAGAATATTTACAGTTTATAAAAAAACAGTTTTGTTTGTTGGGTACATGAAATTCGATTTTAAACACGCTAAACTAACAATACTCTTAATCTTCAGCAGAATTAGTCCAATGGAGTTTTTTTTACAGAATTAAAAAAATTAATTTTTATTCTTAATCTCTTGTCTGTCACATTAAAAAATTAGCCGCCGAATGCAAAAACCAACTCGACGCTCGAACACGTGTAAAAGTATTGTCCATGCGTCTCAGAAATAGAAAATTTTCAAAATCGAAAAATCAATTAAAAAAATTGTTGATTTGTAGAGAATACGGAAATAAGACTTTTTCCTATTAGATTCTTTTTTTTGTAAAACGTTCATTTTTAATAATAAAAGAGAAATATCGAATAAAATTTTCTCTCTGATTTAATTAAGTTTTAAAACTTTTAATCGTTTTCTATTTTTTAAACGCGCGGACAATTCTTTTATGCGTGTTTGAGGGCTTTGCATTCTTCAAGTTAAAAATATTATTCCTTAAAAAGTCGCTAATTTGAGGAATTTTTTTACTAAGAATTTTAATTCATTGCTCTTTAGTCTTTTTCTTTAAATTAAAATAACACATAACTATTTTATTTTCAAATTGGGCGAAAGTTTTTCCATCGTGCAAATTTAATGAGTAACGATCAAAATTAAGTTGTGAACTTAATTCTTCTCTTTGAACACTTTTAATAAAATTCGAATCGTTTCGAAAATTTAAGTTTCCGGTCAGTAAACTTAATTATAGTTTTTCAAAAAGGGGAAAATATTGGTTCCATTTTAAATAATATAAACTATTTTATTGTATAAATGGAATGATAATTAAGTCTCGATATAAAAAGGTGTAAAAATTAAAATGTTTCATCTTCGAAGATTCTATGTATGAAGGTAGCGAATTTTCAATTAAGTAAAATTGTTATCTCAAACATTTAAATTATTTAAAAATGTTATGTTTACATTTTTTAAAATAATTTTGTTATATTTAAGTAGTGTGTATGATTTGAAATGCAACCAATAAAAATTCCTTTTTTACAAATCAGTGATAATATTTCTAACAAATTAAGTTATAATAAATATTCTTATTATAAAAAAGTCTTTGGAGTATTAAAAGTATTAGAAAACGTGGTTATATATCGCAGTACCAGGCGAATATATTCATACTTAAATCAACACTTATTCCCAAGAGAGTTTGTTGTAATAGTACCCATGAAAATAGCAATCTGTCTTATACGTTATTACAATAGATGTGTAAGTTATGTATATCGTATTTACAGTTAAGCTTGTAGTATTAGGAAAGTTAAAAAATATCCTTCATTTCCTCATATTTTTATGAAAAAACTTCAGTAAAACTTAAAAAACAGATACCTATTACCATGATTTACCAACATAAAACAACGTTCGATGGTTCGTGTCTATATTAAAAAAAGCTTCTAGATCTCGGAAATTCCCAGTTAAAAATTTATATTAATTAGAAAGATTAAGCTGACAATTGCATTTATAAAACTGAAAATAATTTTTTGGCGATAAAAATAGAATTGCCAGATTTTCATTAAAAACTAAATAATATAAAATATGCGTTGTTAAAAAATCAAGGATATTTTTAGAACTTCCTATTGAAGAATTTTACGCACTGTTTAAAAATTCATTTTTAACTGTTTCATTTTCAAACTCGTACGAGACAATTCAAATTGACCTCAGCTTGATTGTGACTGATTCGCAACTTATGGATATTCATTTTTCAATTCTAGTTACACATTTTTTTTACTGACAAAAATTCTTAATCAGTTTTTTATCAATTCTGAACGTTGCCCGGTATTTTTATTTTGTGAGAGATTTACCTGGAATCTTTTTAAAAGCTAGAGTGCACAAAAATCAGTCTTAAACGAGGGTTTAATTACTCCTGCAATCTGGTGTACACTCTCTGAAATCTTATGCAATGTGATGCAATCCCAAGCAATCAGTTTACAAATTAAGAATGTGAAAATATTGAAAGAGTTCCAAATATATTTATTAGAAGGTTTTAGGGCATTCCAAAGTATGTCGAAAAATGTCCAGAATCTTCCACTGATTTTAAGACTTTCTATAAAGATTTCAAAATATTTAAATTACTTTAAAAGGAGTTTCAAAGATTTCAAGGTATTTCTATTGAACTTGGAAAATAAATTAAATTAAATTAATTTTGAAGGGGTTCCTAGTGATTTCAAAGATTTCAAGGGTTTTCAAGGAATTTCAAAGAATTTTACAAGGTTGCAAAGATTTTAAGACTTTCAAAGGGTTTTATGATATTTCTAAATATATCAACTAAATTTCATTCGTTTTTAAGAGATTACAAATATTCCACGGATTTCAAGGAATTTTGAATAATTTCAAGGCATTTGAGAGGATTTTTACTTTTTCCAAAGATCGCAAGGGCTGTCAAGTATTTCAAGGTATTTCTGATGATCATTGGAAAATAAATGAATAGAAAAATAAAATAGAAATTTATAAAATTAAATAAAATGTCAAGGGATGTTTATTGATTCAAAAAATTTTAAGGAATTTCAAGAACAATGGAAATATGTTGCAGGATTTCCAAATATTTCAAGATATTTCAAGATATTTCCAGTGAACTTTCAGAAACGAATAAAATTAAATGAAACTTCAAGGAATTTCTAGCGATTTCAAACATTTAAAGGGATTCTAAGGTATTTTGAAAAACTTCACAAGATTTAGGAATTTTATCAAGGTCCCCAGGATTTTAAAGGATTTCAAAGGTATATAAGAATTTAAACGGGGTTTTTAAAAAGAACTTTCATGAATAAGTTCGCTTCATATTATATTCAAGAACTTAAATATTTGAAGGAATTTTAAGGTATTTCAAGAAATCTCACAAGATTTAAGGATTTTCTTACATCTTCAAGGATTTCAATGGACTTTAACAATTTTAGGGATGTAAACTGGGGTTTTTAGAGAATTTTAATGAATATGTTTAATTCAAATTATATTTAAGGGCTTACAGATTTCAAGGAATTTTAAGGGATTCTAAAGAATTCTAACATATATTTAAAATTTCAAGTAATTTCAGAAAATTCTATGAAACATAGATTAAATTCAATGAAATTTGAAGGGATTTCCAGCAATTTTATTCTAAAGGTTTCAAGGAATTTTAAGGTATTTCAAAAAATCTCACAAGATTTAAGGATTTTCTTACATCCTCAATGATTTCAAGGAACTTTAACAATTTTAGGGATGTAAACTGGGGTTTTCAGAGAATTTTAATGAATATGTTTAATTCAAATTATATTTAAGGGCTTACAGATTTCAAGGGATCTTAAGGGATTCTAAAGAACTCTAACATATATTTAAAATTTCAAGGAATTTCAAAAAATTCTATGAAACATAGACTAAATTCAATGAAATTTGAAGGGATTTCCAGCAATTTTATTCTAAAGATTTCAAGGGATTTTAAGGTATTTCAAGAAATTGTACAAGATCTAAGGATTTTACTATATCTTAAAGGATTTCGAAGGATTTTAAATATTTCTAGGGGTTTAAAAGGTTGCTTTAAATAAAAATTTAATGAATAGATTTAATTAAATTATTTTCATAGACTTATCAATTATTTATAATTTTTTTCAATGGATTTTTATGAGTTCCAAAGAGTTCAAGGGCTTTTAAGGATTTTAAGCAATATACCAAATTTCAAGGGATTTCAAAGTATTTTGCAGAATTTTCAAACACTTCAAAGGATTTCTAGATGTCTTCGGAAACTACATGACGCTTCATTGAATTTCGAAGGATTCTTAGCGATTCCACTGATTTCAAGGAAGGGATTTTAAGAAATTACAACGAATATTACCAGATTTATGAATTTTATCGAGTCTCCAAGTATTTAAGATATTTCAAAGATTTCTAGGGATGTAAACGGAGTTTTCAAGAGAGTTTGAATAATTCATATTAATTCAAATCATATATTCAGACCCTTAAAGATTTTAAGGTATATTGAAAAAAACTTTTGAAGATTTCAGGATTTTTAATATTTTTAGGGATTTAAGCAATTCTTTTTAAAGAAAACTTTGAAGATAATAAGTGCAATACAAATTATATTTCAGGGCTTCTACATGATTCATACTTTTCTAAATGGGGTTTCATGATCTTCAAAGGATTCAAGTGATTTGAAAGAATTTGATGAAATATACCGAATTTCAAGGGATTTCGAAGAAATCTGTAGAATTTTTAAAGATTTTAAAGGACTTCTAGAAAACTTCGGAAATTACATAAAACTTCATTGAATTACAAGGAATTCTTAGAGATTACACAGATTTCGAGAAAGGGATTTTAGGGAATTTCAACGAATTTTACAATATTTAAGGATTTTCTCAAGACTCTAAGGATTTCAAGGAATTTCAAAAAATTTCTAGGGATTTTATCTTTTTTCTAGAGAACCATAATGAATAAGTTGAATTCAACCTATATTTAAGGAATTTCAAATAATTTAAACTTTGCGGGATCATTTTTTATATTATTTCAAGGGATTTTAACAGATTTCAAATAAGTTATAAGAGATTTTAAAGATATCAGCGAATCCACAGATTTTTGCTGTGTGAAGTTTCTTTGGTTATTGATATCTTCATTTTTTATTCACTTCTAACGTTAATTCCTGAAAGATTTTTGTAATATTTATTCCAGTGCTTATTATTCTATAATTTATTTTCATGTTATAATAAATCTTTTTCAATTTCCTGTAATCTTGCAATTTTGGAATCTAGTGTACAGCAACAATCCGAGTAATTAACCCCTCGTAGTCTTTTTTTACATGGAAACAGTTTTGATTCAGTTCAAATGTAACTTTTATTTGTCAGGACTAGCGCAAACAGATCCTGAAAAATGGAAAAATGACACAAATAATTTTCACAAAGAAAATATTAAAAAAAGGAGTAGATAAAATCACCCTTAACAATTTCTGACAGAGAAAATAGCCCTTTTCAAATCTGACGTGCACCTTAGGAAGGAGATATTGCCGTTTGGACGAAAAATAACAGTAACTATTTTTCTTTATTGGATTTAGCAATTGTTAGTTCTATATAGTGCACTAATTTTTTTTAACTGTCCAGTGTCAATAAATCCTTTATAATATTTTATTATTCAGTATTTAGTAGTGTTTCACTCGGTATGAATAATCGCAATTGTTACATAACTCTTGTTTTGATTTCTCGCTAATTTTGGTAACAGTATCAATTCCATTATTGGCAATGAATAACGATTCGTTTTATAAACACTATAAGTTCATCTCAGAATTCAACTCAGCGATAAATATTCGATCATGAAACTCACTTTAAACTTTACACTTTAATATTTGCAAACACATTTTACTCTGTAAATTATATAGAAAATTCCACATACATTTTTTTTTTATTTGGAAAGTTTTCAAATTTATAAATTTAAATGCACTTTTGAAATATTATGACTGAAAAATATATTAAGAATTAGTAAATCTTTACGATTGAAAAGGAATTGGATGTGAAGTTTAAGACTAAATGTTGTATCAGATAAGAAATGAAGTACTTGATAGTCTCTATGAAAATAAAAAAAAATTATAATTTCGAAAACCATCTTCTGCTCATCAGATTTTTATTGCATTTAAATTAAAATTTACTTTTTGTATTTTCTTACATGAAGACTGATGTTTCTTTGTTGGTTCTTATGAGTTTAAGCTTATGGGATGCAGCCTTATCTCACGGATCACTTTTTCCCCACAAAGTGGATATGACTTTTTTTTGTCGAGCCTAAAAGCTAGGGTTCATGGTTACGATGTTTAGATGATGAAATTTCAATGAAGTTCTTATGTGTTAGACGGGCAGTAATGGAAAGACTATAGCATAATGTACGACATGTTAGAAACTTCAATCGGCGTGTCTAATAGTGAGATAAAGATTTCAAAACAACAGTATATTTGGTACAATGATTAGAAGAAAATTGTTTTATTTACATTTTACAATCGTAGGCAAGTCTGTGTCTGAAGGTAAGAGGTCATCCATAAAATAGGTTACAAACTTTGGGATATTTTTAAATTAAATTTTTTTTTTAATTTGAATTTTTAAACAATCATTGTTCAGTTCTCAAACGAGAAAGATGAATTCTTAACGAAAGTTTTATATTTCGCATTTCGTGAATGAATTTGCAATCTAATAGGACGAAATTTCAACAAAATAGTCAAATTTTCAACCAAAAAATATGAATCAAGAAAATAGTTGAATTTTTAAACCTACAAAGCTGAATTTTCAATAATAATATAATTTTTGATCGAGAGAGATGAATTTTCAACCAAATGGTTGAATTTTCAAACATAAAAACGTAAGTTCTTAACCCAAAATGGAATAGTTACATTTTCAGTTATATAAAATCAATTTAAAGAAATTGAAACGATTGAGTTTAACTAAAAATGAAAAATTTTCTACAAAATTGCATGGATTTTTCACGAAACAGTTGAATTTTCTAACTAAAAATGTAGAGTTTAATTTTTAACTAAATTGTTGAATTTTCAACAAAAAAGATTAATTTTGAGTTATGTAATTTAACTTTCTACGAAAGCATTACATTTTAAAATCGAAAAGATGAATCAACGAAACCTGTAATACTTTATATTTCAAAGAAAAACTAATTTAATTATAAATAAAAAAGACAGTTAAATTCTACCGAAGAAGATGAATTTTCATCAAACTAGATGAATCCTCAATAAAGTAAATAAATTTTTAACCAAATATTTGAATTTTTAAACAGAAAAGACCAATTTTTAAATAAAAATGTAAATTTTCAACAAAAAATGGAATAGTTTTATTTTGATTTTAAAAAACAGGGTAAAATTTTCACTCTTAAAATCAATGTCCAACTAAAATTATAAATCTTTACAAACAAAATTAACTTTTAACAAAGTAGTGGGACGTAGTTAAGTTTTCAAAAGAAATACATGACTTCTCAACAAAAAGTTTAATTGATGATATTGCACACAAAAAATATTTTAATTTCAATCCAAAACAGTTAAATTCAAACGAAGAATACACAATTTTAACAAAATAGTTAAATTTTGTACCAAGGAGTGTAAAAAAGTTACTCTACCACCAAAAAGAAACGAATTTTGAACAAAATAGTAGAATTTTTAACCAAAACAAAAATTTAAACCAAACAATTCAAAACGGGGCGAAATTGGTTGAAAACGACAAAACACATATTATTTAAAAAGAGGGAAAAGGGCAATTGGTAACGTTGTTTATGGACGATCTTTAAGGAGACGTAACAATCTGTTGGGAATGCAAAAGTTTGTTGAAAAGCAGAAAAAATCAGATATAAGGTTCAATTTTTTAATTTTTCACACTCTTGTGCGTTGAAACGTTCGAAGTAATTTAATCAAATTTCAACTTTATTCCGACAAAAATTTAACAAAATTATCTTATCTACCGATATTCACAAAAAAATTTGGAATTGATTAATTCCAACCTAAGTTAGGCTATTTATTTGGAAATTTATTGCTTAAAAAATTAAATTCTGGAAAATCGGATAATTTGACGAATTTTAAAATATCTAAACTAGAAAATTCCCGAATTAAAAAGATGCATTTTCAATATAAATTTTATTTATTTATTAAAACTATAATAATCAAATATTTTGAATGTTGAAAGTTTCTATAACTATTGCTTGAATTTAAAATAACTATAATTGACCAAATTTGATCCAGAAATATACTCATTTCAATTATTATTTTAAAATCAAACAATAATTTTAGAAACTGCAAACATTAAAAATGCATTTAGAAAAATATTTAATTATTGCATTTTTAATAAATATATAATTGAAATTTTTGGTCATTCAAAGGAACAAAAATTATCATTCGAAAATATTGAAACTTAAAACATTCAAAAGTTAACGTCTGAAAATTATAAAGAGATTGAAAAATTAATTTCTTATAGAATTGAAAATATTTTAAATCAAGAGCGATGAAATACTAAAATTTGAAGAGCAGGAAAATAATTTTGTACGTAAAATTACGAGAAGTGCAAAAGATAAAGAATCTCTTGAGGTTGATTCATTTAAATGTAGAATGTTTTCATTTTTGTCTTGCATATAAAACGACTGAATACCAGATTCATAAATAAAAATTCTCTCGTTGATTAATAATTTTCGACGAAAATAAAGCTACTTTTAAATGATTGAAATCTAAAATTCAGATTAAACAAATATTTCAAATTAAAAGTCATCGAAGTGTGTAACAATTGTAATTAAAATTTGATTTTGTACTAAAATGCCTATGAAATTCGAAAATTTCAGAATTGAAACGGCCATTAATTTTTTTGTAATGAAAAGTATCTATTTTAAATATTCGTTTACGTAAATTCTAAAATCTGTAATGTAAAATATTTTGAAATTAAAAATAAGCAAAATGTTAAAAGCCTAAAATTAATCAAATATATAAAAACTCTAAAATTTAAATAATAATTTACATGTTTTTCCCAAATAGTGCCTTTTTAAATGTTCAACTTGATATCTGAATGCGTTTGGACGCAAGTTGTTGCAAAAAAGTTGGTAAAGTAGGAATGTAGAAATTTTCTGATTTCCAACAAAAATTGTTCACCCTCCCAACTTTTCAAAACGCTTCGTTTTACAAAAATGACACACACCTGCGAACTAAATATCAGCTTGAATCGAGAATAAAGCGGAACAAGTCATGGTACTTTGTACAATTAAATAAGTGCCTCTCTCTTGTTTGAAACCTGAACGATATGTTTTGAACATCTTCCTCTAATTTTTATTTCCATTATATATTTCTCAGTCCAGTTTATTCTATTCAAGCTTCACTTTTTACATTTATAATTACATAGACATGTACCTGTTTACATATATTCATATCGATATCGTAAACTCGAATTGTACATTAGGTATATTAAAAGGGATGAGTTTTTCCGCTAGCAATCTGTATAAAATATTTTCATATTCAAGATATTTACAATACACGAAACGCACATCATATCAGATCAGATCAGGATTCATACGACTGACACATACACCCTCAACGTAATAACCATTAAAGTAGTTTCGAGTTTCCTTCGATGTAAAAGGGCACTTGATTGAACAAAGGGACGTAATTATATATCGTTGGGTGATAAACCATTCAAACCATTCACTAAAGGAAACAACGATTTTTCAGGCATTCGGGAAATTAATTCTATTTCCATTCTTTCACTCTCTCCTGATTCATTCGGCGAAATTCAACGTCACACTGAACTTTCTCTCTTGGTCATTACAACTGGGGTACCTAAGGATGCGTCGTTTTGGGACTGGACGCAGCACTGGCCTTGGATCCTGGCTTCGACTTCCTTTGTCAAAATTAAACTACCTTGACAAGTCCGATTCACCACGTTCATGCTGGTGTACAACACTGATGGGCTCATTCTTCCCATTGTCATGGATTGAACACTTTGATTGGGCCAGTGCTGCCTTGGTAAGGTGCACATCCCACTTTCGTAGACCTCACTAACCATAGGTTGAAACTGGAAAAGAAATTAATTTTGTTATGTATTAGCCATTGTATATTTGAGAGGTCCGAATAAGCCTCTTTTTATTTTTCGAAAATATAGTTAAAATAATGAAATCTAAAACCTAAAAGAACTCGATTAGAAGATTCTAAGTGCTTCCTCAAAAAATGTTAACTGAAAAATTGCAAAAAAGTTGAAAAATGATCTTTATCGCTGGGACAATCACTTAGGACATCTTTTAGAGTTACGAGCCGAAAATTGAACAAAATTTCTTATTTGAGTTTTTGAAATCTATAGGAAACTGCGAGGGATTAATTATTAGGATTTCTAGTGAACACTAGATTGCAAGATCGTAAAATTTCATGGAATTGTAAAAGATTTTATGGATTGTATACAATTTATTATAGAAAATCATTGTCTGAAATCAATTATAGAATACTCAGAATTGGAATAAATAGTACAAAATATTTAAGGAATTTATTGTGAAAAGTAGAGACACTACAGAAGAACTTATTATTAATATCCTATTAATATCATACCACTCATAATCTCACATGGAACTACAGAAAAATAGCGATTATGCACAAATAAACTTGACACAGAAAAAATCTATGAATCTCCTTGATATATTTAAAATATCTTAAAATTAAATTCGAATCTGTTTAAATTGGTTGAAATTCATTAAACGTTGTGAAATTTTTCAAAATCTTCAAAATAATTTGAATTCCTATAAATCTTAATCTTAATTTGTATGGTTAAAATCCGTATAAAATCCATGAAATAATATTTAAGGATGTACACTACGTACAATCAATCTCAAAAGTTTCCTACCTTTAAAATGATTGATAAAATCGACAAAAAATACCTATTATTAATTTTGTGTAAATATTGATGGATGCTTCTAACCACACTTTAGAAAAAAATAATTCAGGTTGAAATTATTTATTTAACAGTAGTTATTTAAAGGTTTAGTTTTTTCTTTCTCCTTATGGAACAGTTACCATTTTTATGTAATCGTAATGATCAAGGCCTCATTTTATTCTTCGAAGGATCTACTAAATTTCTATTTGGGTTAATTTTATTTAAAAAAATTAATTGAGATATCATACAGTCATTAATGTTATAAACAATCATAGTTTAAATTTTAATTAACACCACTCTAAGTGTACTTAGAAACTTCCGTCAAGATTTCGGGAAATCAATAATAGATCTATTTTTTATTTATGTTATAAATCATTTTAAGGATTGGCGATTTGTGAGATTGATTGTACGTAGTGTACATCCTTAATTTATTCCGTATAGTATAGATAATTTAACATCACTCGAATATAAATTAAGTAAAACTGATTAATTATAGTTCTATAGACACAAAAAAGTTAAAATCCCCAAGAAATCTTTAAAATCCTTTCAAACCCTGACAGATTTAATAAAATCCTTTGTGTCGTCAAAATTGTCTTGAAATCCCTTGAAACTCAAAACTCTACAAATCTTTAAAATCCTTGGAGACTTGAGATTTCATTTGATTTACTTTTCAAAGTTTACTAGAAATATATTAAAATTTCCCTTAAAATCCTTGGAAATTTCTGAAAATGTTTAAAATGTTTAAAATTCCTTGAAATCCGTGGAAATATTTTTAATCTCTTGACACCCAAATAAATTAATTAAAAAGCATTCCACGATTTTTTTCATTACATATGAAAAAAATTTCCGAACATCATCAGAAGAGACAATTCTCAAAAAAAGTTCAGTGATATCATTTTTCATAACATTTTGCACTACTTTAATAGAGCTAAGTAATAGCTCGAAAGTACTGTGGTTTTTTTAAATTGAAAAATAAAAAATTGATTTAACTTTGTTGGTCAATATTTTCATTTCTTGAAAGTGAGGCAAAAATATTTTTAAGAAATTCATATTCAGAAGCGATTTTTCAGCCGATTTAAACATTTTCTTCTTAATTAAAGCCAATTAAATTTCGCATGAATCCGCCAAGGCCGATTATAAAAAAAATCATTTATTTACTTTTTTATTCAATAAAAAAGATTTTTTTAAAAGAAGGACCGGTTTTCAAGAAATACTTGTACCTAGAATCAATGAAGTAGCTATTCAGAAAAGTTTTCTAATAGATTCGAAACTGTTAACAAATTTATTGAATTGTTTATAAACAAATAAGTAAGTGATAACGGATTCACGGGGATTAGCAGTGATTCGTCGATGTAATGAATTCATGAAAAATAATGATTAATCTTTTTTTCATAAATAATTATAATTAAAGATTATCCGCAACAGGTATTTATGATAAAGTAAATAAAGATTTTTCTACTGAATCGGCCAAAATATATACGAAATTGTCACTTACTGATAAGATTTTAACATACAATAATAATTGATTATTATTTAAACAACTCTAATTAACAAATGAACTGACTGGCTATATTCATAGGCCAACACTTTTTTTACAAAAATGTAGTGCGAATGACTAATTTCTAGACCTCTAGGTAGTTTACATGACTTTTCAAAGTAATCAAATTTTGAAACTTTTTTTTAGAAACCTTGATAAAAATACATTATTGTTATTTTTATTATTAATTTTATTTTATAAATGTATGAGGACAAAGAACTGTCTATAAAATTATTAATGGTAATATACATTGTGGATCATTATTGAGGTTTCTAAAAAAAGTTTAAAAATTAGTTATTAACAGTTCGTTACGCCTGAGGCGGTAAAAAGTTCTTTGAACAATTATTCCTAACAATAAATATTGTCAATTGTATTTTAAGCTTTCGAAAGATCTGGAAATAAGTTATTTAAGTTCATTACTTTCAAAAAACACAAGTTTTTACCTTTAGAAATAGCCGAAAATGCATTTGTTGATCAAGTTTGATTAAACAATTATCAGGTATTATAATCAATAGTACAGAGCCATCACAACATAACAAGCTACTAATAGCTTGAAAAAATGCAATTTTGTTCTTAAAAAATGTCTTAGATGATACGAATTTGTTTGAACAATTATTGTTAATAGCGAAAATTGTTGATCATCATTTAAGCTCCCTTAAGGTCTAGAAATTATTTATTTGCACTTCATTGCATTAAAAAAAAACTTTTTACCTCTAACAATAGCTAGATAGTGAATTTTCTTTAGTCACATTTGTTTAAAGAATCGTCAATTGTTACCGTATGAGTAAATCTGATAAGAAAGTGACATTTTCGTATTGAATTATTTCATCATAAATACCTGGTGTGGATCATTGTTTATAAAATTTGTTTATAAAATAAAAAATAATTAATTATTTTTCATTAATTCAATCAAAAAACGGCTTTTGTTTCTAAATTGTTTGAATTTAGTGCAAATCAATTGATAAATCTTTGATAATTCCCATGAATCCATTTGAATTCATCTATTTGTTTATAACAAACTTAATAAATTTGTAAACAATTGCTGAGATATTAGACAACTTTTCTGGATAGTTGCTTCATCGATTCGAGCTTGTTTTTATTGAATCAAAACATTCTTCAAAAACCGGCACTTTTATAACAAAACTTGTATTTTTTAAATTCTTTTTATTAAATCGATATTTATTTCGTTCTGGCACCTCCAACTAAATGGACACATATGTGATATTTCATTGTCTTTATACTTTGTGTTCTAGTAAAGATTATCAACTCTCGCGAGCTCCTTTTCTTAATTCTTCACTTTGAGGAACAACGATAGATGTTTTCAAGAAACCTAATCGGTCTAATGAAAATTTGAAAAAGTCGAGATTCTAAATTATTACCAAAAATTTGACGTTGAATTTTTGGCTGAAACCATAATGGAGGTCGACGCAAGAAGCAACTAAAGAAAAAAATATCGTACCAGAACGTTTCCAGTAGTACAGGTCACCATATAGTCAGAAAATTAGGAAAGAAGGATGGTAAAGGAAAAGTGTGGAAGAGCCAAGTAGAGAAGGTCTATGGGTAGTCAGCCAGCCGAGAGGATCGCGGAATGGTTTGTTACAGCAGCACATGTCCATGTGTGGTCAGGCATTTGTTTGATCCAGTGGCCGGAGGAATAGCAGGGTTCTAAGGTAACTAGTAATGTAGGTCGACGTTCAGTCCGCCATCAATGATTCAGCAGTACAGATCAGATTTCAAAGTAGCTAGCCATTTGGAAACTGGTTGGGTGTCGTGGTACATATAAAAGTATAGTCAATCATTAAAGGAGCATGGGTAGGCTTAGTAGAATTGGTCAATAAATAGTCTGACAATTGGCGAGCAGATGGTATACAATGGTACATATCAGCGTTTACTCAGGCTAACTCGCGAAACAGTGAGGGAGATATTTTATATAATACGAAGAGATTTCAGGCACATATTGCTTCCTTTTTTATTTAATACTTGCTTCAAAAATTTTTTTTAGTGAAGCAACCAGAATTTTGAAATATTAGAACTTTAAATCTAAAAAGAATGGTTGCTCGATCAAATTGTACATTTGTGATAGAAGACAAGTATATCAATGAAGAGTTGACTGAAGTTATAAAATATGTTACCGCGGCGAAGCAAATTTTTAAAAGAAAGTACAAAATATCTAGAACTGTAATTTTTTCAAAACACGAACGAAATTCAACAAAAAATACAATTAAATACAAATAGCTAATTTATTTCTTTTATTTTCTTACAAAAAATACAAGATATCAGCAAAGTTGAAATATTACTCTTTTGAAAAGAGTTAAAAATAATTTATAACTTGAAGAGATTTCAAAACATTTAAAATAAAATATGTATTTTAAGGATTTCGAACAGAAAATTTAAAAGCCTTTTACGATTTTCGAAAGGTTTCCAAAGAATACAAATTTTGTATCGAAATACTTAGAAAAATAACAAATTTGGTTTACAAATTAATTTTAAAAGAATATTTAAAAGGACTTTCAAGAAGGATGTGGAAGACTTTAAATCATTTTTTTTAATCTTGCAGAATTTTCGAAAAATGGTAGGAACAATTCGGGTTCCACGATAGTAGCACAATATTCATCAGATTCTTGGAAAATTTTTTATTTTCCAGGAATCTTTCATTAATTAATTAATTAATCTTTAAAATCATCATTAAAATCATTCTTCAATTGATAGAATGGAAAATGATAGCGTGGATTTATATATTTTGAAATCTTTGAACTTTACAATGTATAAAATTAAAAAATATAATATTATTTTGCAGTTTAACGGCTTTTCATAAAAAAAATTGTCAAATGAAAAGTGCTAAAAGTTTCCATTTTATACGCCTAAATTATTGAGGATTTGAATGAAGAGAGTTTTATGCTTTATTTAAAAGTTTCAAATAAACAAATTTTCCACTTTGAATGTTTTTACTAGCAGTTAAGTTTTTATAACTTTAAGTGAAAAAATGATTTATTTGCAATTTAAACGTAAGGATTGACTGTTTAATAACGATTATTTATTATTTTCTTTTAATATTCTACCATTCCTTTAAAGTTTAAACATAGAAGCTTCTTTGTAATAGTTAATATTTATAAATTTTAGTTCAAAGTTATCTCATTGCAATATTTTAAATACTTGTCATAATAGATCGAAAAAGAACATTTTTTTGCTGCAAAACATATAGATTCTTCTAAATTTTTATAATTGTAAATTCTCGTAGGAACTTGATCTTTTAATAAAAAATAGCCATACACAAAAAGTACAAAAAAGTAACAAATTCTTCGGAAGAATAGAAAAAGTTGGACTTTCCTGTAATTTTAGTTGTAATTTAATACCTGTATTTGTAGATAACTATAAAAATGGTTATAATTCTCTGTACTTTTTTAAAAAGTTTTGCGCGGGGGTAAGAAGCAATATCATATATCAAAGTTAATTAGTATATTTAAAAAGTAATATAAGGCTTGAAATACTCACGCTTTTATGTTTCGTTGATATATTAGAAAGCTCACGAAGTGGCAAACCATTTCGAATAGTGCAGTACCCTACATAATTTCCATGAGTACTCATAGATGAACTCGAATGCTCTGTTAAGCTTCTCGCAGGGGATGTCTCTATCGTGGAGATGAGCATTCGTTTTCGCAAATACTCTGATGGCTCGTCTCCTGCAAATTAAATTAATCCCATTTATTCCATACTATACTCTACTCAATTTCTAAAATTGAAAGTTAATCACGTCCTAAATTAGGAAATATACAAATAAGAAACGATTAAAGTTTTTAAATAATTTAAAACTGAATTCAAAATTAATTAAACTTGAAGATCTCCAGATTTTTAAATCCAGCGAGTTTAGAAAAATGGAGGAAAAAATTAGGATGGCAACTGGACCCGATAACTGGTAAATGACTGGAATTTGGTTGGGAAGGAGAATTTAAAGATTTACAATGAAAAAAACTTCTGATTTCTTAATAATAGTCAATCTAGAAATTTCTAACTTGAACAAAATTATAAAATTTAAAATTAAAGAAGTTAAGAATGGGAAGCCTTATTAAGTTGGACAATTTGTTTAACTGTGGATTGTTCAAATTTTGGATTGATATATCTTTAAATTTGAACGCTGCGATTGTAATTGTTCTATTTCTTCTAAGCTTTAATATTCCAATGGAAATTATTGAATTGGGACATTATTAAATAAAATTTCACAATTATTATTGGTTAAAAATGTCAATTAAGGAAATATTGCTTTAAGGCGCTTTGCTGTGAAATATTTTAAATGATAAATTATTTAAATTTACCAGGTTTTTAATTTCGGTACCAAAATTAGACCGTTCCGGATTTGGATTTGAAAAAATTCAATGAACTTGCAAAATTCTATGAGTGTTCATACAAACTGATTTTTCGAGTTAGTGAATATGAATTTGGCATTGACATTTAAAAAATTAAAGTAGCAATATAGATTTTGAAGAAACTTAATGAATTTTCTGATTTTTAAAAGAGTCGCTAATAAAGGGGGCTTCGAGTAAAAGAATTCGAATTTAGGGTTAAAATTCAAAATCAAGAAAAGTTAGCTATTGACAAAATTTTATTGACTTTAATAGA
The DNA here is from genome assembly GCA_035041075.1 of Acraspis erinacei. Classification (NCBI taxonomy): domain Eukaryota; kingdom Metazoa; phylum Arthropoda; class Insecta; order Hymenoptera; family Cynipidae; genus Acraspis; species Acraspis erinacei. Next base: position 21,527,158 of record JAWWLR010000128.1, read on the forward strand.
AATCTACCAATTGAATAGAATTTTCAAGATTTTAGTAGTTTTTTTTCATGTTAAAATTTTAACGCTAGATTTAGGTTCTGTGACTTAAAAAAGCCTGTGTCCCCAATTTCATTGAAATATACGAATGGAATGAAATTTTCAAAATTTAAGTTAACTTTTTGAATTTCCGAATTTTGACCAAAAATTTGTGTTTTCTGGGCTCGAAAAACTTTCTTTCTCTCTCCTTCATTGCGAATCTACCAATTAGATAAAATTTTCCAAATTTTAAGTCAAATTAAAAAATATATTAATCTTGACCTCAAATTCGTATTCTAAGAATCGAAAAACTCCCTCGTTTTGCTTTAACGTAAATCAACAAATTTAATACAAAGGACCCGCACTAAATGTATGGGAAAATGGCTTTCGGTGGATTTAGCTGAAACTTTGTAATTTTTAAGGTTATAAGTGCC
>JAWWLR010000128.1:21527706-21539471 GCA_035041075.1 Acraspis erinacei
TTTACGGATATTTCATCCGGCACTTATAACCTTAAAAATTACAAAGTTTCAGCTAAATCCACCGAAAGCCATTTCCCCATACATTTAGTGCAGGGTCCTTTCAAAATTGCAGTGAAATTTGAAAAATGGTTGAATTTTGAAATTTCTGAATTTTTGAAATTTAAAAAATTGTTGCCTCAATTTTGTGTCATGTGACTCAAAAACCCACCTCATTATTTTTGTATAGAGAATCTAACATATTCACCGTAAAAATTTAATATAGTCACTTTAAATGGTAAAGGGACCATTTGTAAAGAAAATAGTTAATCTAAAACTCGGTTATCTATTGCGTGAAAATATAATGAATTAAATTTCAAAAATTTCGATATAAAATTGAGCTTTTTAGAGAAATAATTTTTCAATGGTTTCATTTTAAAGGTCTTATATTAAAAATTGTTTACTCTTTTAATTTTCCAATCCAGAAAGTTTAATTACATTTGAAGGGTTGCAGTACAGAACTAGATAACCAACAAAATTGGAATATTTTAGGAGATCAGAATGAAATTATTTACGCGTAAAATCTACATCACCATTTAAAAATAAAAACAAATTGCACTCTTAGGCTGAAGTGTTTCTAAATTAGGGCCAAAAAAGAATGAGTAAAAAAGTATCTGGTTCCGAAAAATAGACTGCGAAAGTATACGATCTCAAAGTGACAGAAACATAAAATGGAACAGAAAATAGTTTTATTAGAAAATGTTAACCAATTCCGAGTAAATCATTCAAGAATGTGAAGGTTCGAATTTAATGGGCTTTGACAAGAAACTTTGGATAGCGACAAAGATTCTATTTTCAAATTAAAAAAAATTAATAAAAACTTGCTTCCGAAATATGGTGAGGCTAAATCATAATAAAAAAGTTTACTTCAGAGAAAATTTTTGTTCCGGGAAAATAAAGATTTAGTGGGACGATATCGCACTCTAAAAGACGATTCCTCGCTGAAAGGCCCATAAAAAGTAGAAAGGTAGTTGAGCTTTTATGAATAAACGATAAAAAATGTCAAAATATCATTTCAGACTGCAAGCCAAACAGCGAAGTGTAACAAAGTGGTTTTTAATAGAAAATGAAGATTTAACATTTTAGATTGAAATTTGATTGGTACTTACGTGCTGAAAAAATGGCAAAAAAAAAACAGTTTAAAAAAGGTAAAAGGTTACGAAATTTAAAAAAGAAGATTATGGTAGAAAAGTGCAGAGAATGTTGATTATCTAGTTCTGTACTTCAACCCTTTAATGACAATTTAAATATTGTTCAGCTTCAAACACTTGAGTTTTGAAATTATAATTTTCTAGACCAAATTTTTCGAGCTCGGGAAAAACCGAAAAATAACGAGAATTTTTGTCTTAGCTGTAATTCACTCCGCGACTTAAAGGTCGCATTATTAATTCATAAAAATTTTCGGGTATTTTAAACTTATATTTTAGAAGGAAACACATACCATTAATTTGTTGGGGAATGATGTCAGGATTCTTCTCATCACTCTCGCTGACCTCACCGCTTTCTAATTTCCTAAAGGGACTAGTGGGATATTTTTCATCTGTTATCACATTACTTCCTTCTCTGAATCGAAGCTCTCGCTGAATAGGAATGGTTTTTGTGACTTTGTCGTGATCTTCAACATGGGGTTTACCTTGGTCATCCACGTGTGAATGTTGAAGTTTCAATACTATCATTACGATCACAGCCACGATCACAAGAGCTGCAACCACCCCTATCATGACACTCAACATAGGTGTCAATTTTACGTGCTGTTTTGGTCTCTCTGCAAAAAATTATTTGTCACAACTTTAAAATTAAATTCTAAATTAAATTATTTATTAATTTTAAGTAATTTTAACCAGAAATCGGATGTTCTGTGCTTCGATTCCCAGCGGAGCGAAGTGAGTTGATCTGTTTTCAGAAAAATATCATTTAAAATTTTTTTAAATTTATTTTCCATCTACTCAGAAATTACGTATATTTTCACCGATTGTGGAACAACGTCTACATTGATCGATGGTAACTACCTCTGATGATAATACAGATTCCTTGAAAGTTACTTGTCAAAATTTGCTACTTACAAGTATGAAATTTAATAATCGAAAACCTGAAATATTTCTTAAGACGGGAGGTTTTATACTTTTGCATATTATTATCTTTAATAAGCTTGAATTTTCACAATTTTTAATGCTTTTCAATTCAAGCCTTTGAGTAGTTTTTTTTCTCTTACGTCTAAAAGAAAACACCTAAAGTGGAACATCAAAAGATATGCTCTGACAATTTCCAGATACTAAGATTTATTCAGAAATTTATTTCATATAAAAATTGTTAATTTAAAAAGCTTGATAATTTTTCATTTAGAAGGTCTTAAGTGTTCATTTCCCCCTTTTATGTTAAGTTATTTAATTTGTAGAAAAGGTCCAATAATTTGAATTCTAATTTGCAAGGTTTTTACATTTCATAATCCTCAACTTCATATATTTCTCTATCAACTTGAGTCAACAATCTTTTCTTGAAAGTTTTAAAGTTTAGCGACTTCTGCGGATATGATTATTGATCGAAAACGCAATATATTATCCTTTACCTATGTATGATGAGAATGTACAAATATTTAATACTGGAGAGAATGTTGGGAGGATATTGGTAAATTAGCAAGAATATTTTAGTGACTACTTGTGAAGATATTCATGAAAATATGTGTGGAATTACCATGGCTCTTTTTGGCAAAGTTAATAACTGAATTATTAATTATTTAAAAATTAGCAGAGAGGAGTAATTAAAATTTTCCAATAATTCCAAAGATAATTTCATTGACTCCGAAATATCAAACATTTCAGCTTAATCAACAAAATTAAAGTTAACAGTCAAGTGTTTTTAGATTTCAGGTGCTTTTGAAATCTGATACGAAAATTCCATTTTCCAAATATATGGATTTTAGTGTTTTCAATTTTAATAAATAATACTGCAATACTTTGAAATCCCAGGCAATCTTTTACAATACCTTGTGATCCCCCTTACGAAAAAATAATATAGAAAATTCATTATACGTCTATAATGACATTCGTGTAATAAATATCTTATAATTTTTCGCAATTCTTGATAATGTATAATAAAAATCCGTGTAAAGGAGTCAATATAGAAATTAGACATGTTAAAATATTAAAAGAGTTGATGCAATCATTAGGAAGTTTTCCAAACACATCAGAAGGTTTGAATGGACTCCAAAAGATTTCAACAAATCTCGAGAGACTTCGACTGATTTGAATACTTTTCGAAGGATTTTAAGGGCTTAAGAAAAATATTATAATTAATTTTAAAACATTTCTTCGGTTATCAAGAGATTTAAAAATATTTCCACGGATTTCCAGGAATTTTAAAACATTTAAAGGAAGATTCAAGTATTTTAAAGATTTGCAAACATTTCCGCGGATTTCAAGGGATTCCAAAACAGAAAATCCCAAAGATATTATTTACCTGAAGTTATTTAAAAATGCTGAAAACAAGTGAAAAGTAAAATTATCCGATGACCGATCATTTTCATCACTAGGCGAATAAAAATTATCCGTTTTAGGATAATTATAGTTGTTAATTGTTTGCTAAGTTTTCATCCAACTTCAGATAAATAGTATCCCTGGTATTTACTGTGAAACGATTTCCAGAGATTTAAAAAAAATTAAAAGGATTTCAAAGAATTTTATGGAATTTTCAAAGATTTCAAGATATTTCCATTGAACTTTGGAAAATAAGTTAAATTACATTAAATTTGGAGGAGTTCCTTGCAATTTTAAAGATTTCGAGGGATTTTAAAGAATCTTAAAAAATTTTGCAAGATTGAAGGGTTTCCAAGATTTATAGGAATTTAAACGGTTTCTTCAGAGAATTTTGATGAATAATTCATAGTTTAGTTTGAATTCCCGAGAATTTTCATTAATTTTAAGCGATTTCGTCAGATTTCATAAAAATGGCAGGTGATATTATAGATTTCCAAACGTGTCAGAAAGCTTCAGGGATTTCAAAGGATTTTTTTATTTCTGAATATTTCCACAGATTTAAAACAATATCTTTGGTTTTCAAGAGATTAAAAATATTTCCACGGATTTCAAGGAATTTCGAAACATTTTTATGGATTTCAGAGGATTTGTACTTTCTTTAGAGGTGTTAAGATATCTTGAGATAATAATAAGATAAGGTCTTGAGGTAATAAATGGAATGAAATTGAATTCCAAAATATTGTAAGTGATTCCCAAGATATTAAGGGAATTTAAGGCAGCTCGAGAAATTTCACAAGATTTGAGGATTTTAAGGGATTTCAAACATTTCTGGGCACTTAACCGGGTTTTTTAAAGCAAAATTTAATGAATAAGTGCGATTCAAATTATATTCAAGGGGTTGATGATTTTAAGAAATTTTAAGGGGTTCTAAAAGATTTTAAGATATATACAAAATTCCAAGAGATTTCAGACAATTCTGTAGAATGCGCAAATATTACAAGACATTTCTAGTGAACTTTGGAAAAAAAATTAAATTAAAGTTCAAGTGATTTCTAGCAATTCTAATGATTTTAACAGATTTTCAGATGCTTCAAGGACTATTATAAGTCTCTAAGAATTTTAAGATTTTTTAAAGATTTCTAGGGCTTTAAACGGGGGTTTTAAAAGAGAAATTTAATGTATAACTTTAATTCAAATTATCTTCGAGGACTTTCATATGATTTAAACTTTTTTAAATACATTTTTACGATCTCCAAGGAGTTGAAGGGATTTTAAGTTATTCAAAAGGATTTTAGGAAATATACAAGATTTCAAGGGTTTTTGAAGTTTTGGTAGAATTTTAGAAGATTTTAAATGATTTCTAGAAAACTTAGGAAAATAGCTGAAATTTAATTTAATTTCAAGGGATTTTGATATGTTCAAGAGATTTTAAGGGATTGTAGAGGATTTCAAGTAATATAACAAATTTAAAAGGATTTAAAAGGATTTGGTAAAATTTTCAAATATTTCGTCAGATTTTTAGTGAACTTTGGAAAATAAATCAAATTTCAAGGGATTCTTAGTGATTCTAAAGATTTCAAGGGCTTTTAAGGCATTTGAAGGAAGTTTACAAAGCCTAAAGATTTGATTAAATTTCCAAAGATTTTAAACATTTTTAGGGATTTAAACGGGCTTTTAAAAATAGAACTTTAACGAATAAGTTTAATTAAAATTATATTTAAGGGCTTTTAAATGATTTATACTTTTTTACATTAATTTTTCCGTTCTCCAAAGAGTTCAAAGGATTTTAATAAATATAAAAGGTAAATTTTTTTCTAAATAACTTTAATGGATAAGTTTAATCGAACTTATTTTCAAGGGATTTCAAATGATTATTACTTCATTGAATAAATTAAATTTTATTTTAAGGAAAATCGACGAATTTCAACAATTTAAAGATAGCAGATTAGGGTTCAGATAAACTCTAATAATTTTGAAAACTTTGTGGGATTTCACAACTTTTAATGCATTTAAACAGGTTTTAATATATTTTAAATGAATTTTAAGAAATTTGAAAGATATCAATAGGATTCACAGATTTTGGATGTGTAAAGTTTATTTGGGCAGCATTTCTATGTTTATGAAGTTCCATATGAGTTTATGAGTGGTCAACAATCAGTAGTTATTTTGTAGTTTCTCTACTTTTTACATTAATTCTTTCAATATTTTTTTATTATTTATTCTTATTCTGATTATCATATAATTGATTTCTGTGTTATTATTTTTCTATAATGAATTTCCTATAATCCATGGAATCTTTTGTAATCTAATGCAATCTTACAATCTTGCAATATAGTTCACACAATCAATCCAAGTAATTAGCTTCTCGTTAAAAACCACAGAAATTCTTTAAAAAGCTTAAAAAGTTAAAAGCTGGGAATCGAACCACGAAGGAAAAGACCTTTTTCCGAAAAAATGTAATTAAAACGTTTTTTAATTCATAGCTGTATCTAATCTGAAAAGCAGTTGAGAATTTCTGTTATTCTCTGATTATGTAATAGGATAAGTATATAAAGATGATCTGACTCGCTCTCGCTCTTTTGCTTTCAATTATTATGAATAAAGATAAGAATAATATCTAATAATGATGATTTTCACCTGCTTCCGAAGTCAACTGCTTTTCGGGTAACCTCAGGGTTCCTGCCTGGACAACCAGAGGTTCACTGCGGCCCTTATCATTGTATGCAAATACGCAGGCCTGATAAAGTGCCCCAGAATCCAGATTCGTTACACTAAATCGGGGCACCGAAGAAGATAGGTTTGCTTTCAATTCTTGGCTATTAGTCTCCCTCACCTCAAGAAGGAACGATTGAGGTAGACCACCATTGAAACCCTCGGTACACTTTACCGTGAAGGCATTTGTTGATGTGTTCGAGGTTGTGCAATTGTGGACCATGTCTGGTCGACCTAAAAGTAAGAAGCTTCCAATCAGAATGGAGAGAGTTGAAATTGTTTATTAAAAATTAACAGGGGGATCTAGGTTTCTCTTAAAAAATCTTTGAAATCAGGGAAGAGTTCGGGAATTTTATTGGACAGAAAAAGGTCACAGATTAAAAAAAATTGCAAAACTCAGGAATTAATAACTGTAAATAACTGTCAAGTATTATAAGTGAGTCTCTATAATTTTAATTTGAAATTGTTTTTCTCCGCTTATTGATGATTACATTTTGGAAAATTTTACAACATTAAGATTCTGGATATTGAATATTAATTGCGAGGGAAAATTAAAAATTGGGTAGTGAAAAATGAAGGACTTTTTTTAGATAAATTTTTGCGGCCTCCCTAATATAACATTCTTGTTAGTAATTTATTTGCGTTGTATTTCTATTTCTATTTACATTTCTTTTTTTCAGTTAAATGCTCCTGAAGATTATATTTTTGGTTAAGAATTTTATTACTTGCTTGGAAATTCAACAATATTGTTAAAAAGTCATCCTGAATAGTTGAAAATTCAACTGTTTTGGTACAACATTTTTTTGTATTGAAAATCCATATTTTGATGTTGACAATTCAACTTAAATCTTTTTTGGATGAAAATTCTACCATTTGTTTTGAAATTAGTCTTTTTAATCTAAAAAATCAGCTATTTCAGTAGAAATTTCATATTTTTTGGATAAAGATTCAACTGTTTAGTTAGAAATATAATTCAATCGTTTTGTTGAAAATTCAAACGCTTTATTTTAAAGTTTAACTATTTTGTAACAAATTTGATGCTTTGTTGGTGAAAATATCAACTATTTATATGAAACATAATAATGAAGATTAAATAAGAATATCAATGTTTACTTAAAGTGAAAAGAAATACACGAAAGATTAAATACCCAACATTAAATAAGTAGTTACAGATTACAATATTTTTTCGACAGCAGGTTCAGATTTTTTTCTACAATATGAGAAATGTTACCTTAAAAATAAAGCAACGTGAGAACCAGGCATATAAAATTTAATTATTTTAGAATTGAAAATGTTCTAAATTAAACATTTCAAACTTAATGCCTCTCATTTTTTTTAAATTGGTCAAACAGAATTAAATGTACCATTGACTTAGTAAATCAAAATTTTTAAATAAGTAATTTTATTTCATGATAAAATTCACTTCTAAATCTTTCTAAAAAATATTGATAACAGAGAAAATTTTAATTGTAAATGAAAGCTTTATACTTAAGAAATAATTCTTTCTGATCTTAACAAATTGTTACCACGCTATAACTTCTCAACTTTTTCATACCTTTAAAAAGATATAAAAAATAAAATTAAGGATAAAAACTTAGAGTTTGAGATTGAATTATTTACTTGATAACAAAGTTAATCGATCTATAAAAAAGTAAGCAAAGTGATTCAAAAATAAAGCGGACATCGTTTGACACCAAGGTATATAAAAACGCGACAGTATAGATACAAGGTCGGTGTTTGGACTTTCCTTCGGCGGTAGCGCACCAATCACGAAGCAGGCAAGTGGGGGCCTTTAATAGAGTCACGCGGATTGGCTCGCGCTACTCACATAAAAGTTGACTAGAGTGGAACGTTCTGTTGAGTCGCTAGGAAGGATCAGAGCATTGAATTCGATTCCGAGCAGTTTCTTATTGACGAAATCGGTTTTCAGAAGTCAGAGTTTGTCGAGAGCGGGCAGATTCGAAATCGGGTTTTGATTTTTAACGCAGTGCATAAACGGGCGTCCTCGTAGTGACGCTACGTACTTTACACAACGCAGTGCATAAATGGGCGTCCTCGTAGGGACGGCGTATATTGCAACTTAATTTGTACATGGTAAGCGAATCAACCAGAAAGAAAATCATATGGCTGAAAAACTCCATACAAGAAGACAGACTTCAGCAGAAATCGAGCGAATGGCGTAGAACATCGCGTTTGGAATTGAGTGAAAGAAGAAAACAATTTAAAATAACAAGGAAAAATAAGAGGCAAAGAACAAATGTCTTGGAGACCAACTCGGACGCTGAAGTTAACGCGGATGAAGATAACATGATGGAAGTTACTATGGAACCAGAACACCAAAACACAAGAAAGACAATCGCATTGGAGACAACGGATCCAAAAAAAGAAAAAGTACCACCAATCATTCTTGGAAACCCAAATACAAATATTGAAACTAGATCTCAGATCTACAACAAAATGAGATATCGATAAGGGGATTATAGTTTCGGAATATATGTTAAAATTTGCAAATGCAAAATCGGAATAATCTACAAATTGCTCATTGGAATGCCAATGGCATTTTAAAAAAGCAGAGAGAGATGAGGCACTTCCTCGAAAAGTACAAAATTGAAATATTATTACTTAATGAAACAAAACTTAAAGATAAATTTAAATTCCGTACTCCGGGTTTCGTAACAGTCAGAAAAGATACAAATGGAAATGGCGTAGGCGGTGGGGTAGCATTCTTGTTAAAGAATATATTAACTTTACAGAATTAGAATTTGATACTACAACAATTGAGACTATTGGAATAAAACTAGAAAACAATTTAACCCTAATATCAGGCTACTCGCCACATCAAAATATAGAAGATATAGGTCTCGATAAAATTTTTAAATCTTCCAATAAAATACTTGCAGTAGGAGACTTTAATGCAAAACACAGCCATTGGAACTGCACTAGACAAAATAAAAACGGTAAAACCATATTCAATTATGCAAATAATAAATTTCTAACAATACTAGCGCCTGAAAATCCGACTCTCTATCCATATATGCAAAACTGTCAACCCAGCATTGTCGATATTGCAATCGTAAACAATATTAATGTCCACATTGAAATAGACACTCGACGAATTAGACTCAGACCATATTCCGATCTTATTAACTATCCACAACACTTTAATCAAACGCGAACATCGAAAATCATTAAATTACAAAAAAGCAAACTGGGAAAAATTCAGAAACCACATAAACGAAAACATAACTATAGAATCAAACCTTAAGAATACCAAATCAATAAATGACGCGGTCAAGAGAATAAGTTCCTTAATAAATACGGCTATTAAAAAGTCAATACCACTACTTAAAACTGAAAGACATTCAACTCCATTACCAACGGTTATACAAGAATTAATCAAAGAACGGAATCTAGTACGTAAACTTTTCCAAACTACAAAAATAGATCATTTCAGAACTATATTTCAGAATTATAAATGCTTGCCTCAAGCAGGGCTACTTTCCTGAGGAGTGGAAAAAGCGAAAATCTTGCCCATACACAAACTAGGGAAAGATAAAAAACTACCCCAGAGCTATAGGCCAATTAGTCTGCTGTCTACGCTAAGTAAAATATTTGAAGCAATATTATTGAATAGGTTACAAATGCATGAGAATGAGAGAAAACAAATAATACCGGAACAATTCGGATATAAAACATAGTACATGCGCACTCTTCCTCGATATTGAGAAGGCTTTTGACACAGTATGGCACAAAGCCCTAATATGTAAGCTGACTGATTATCAAATGCCGCAATATCTAGTTAAAATAATAGATAATTATCTTAGATTAAGAACTTTCCAAGTACAAATAAATGATGAAACATCGCAGGAAAGAACTATAGCGGCAGGGGTTCCCCAAGGCTCTGTCTTGGGACCTGTATTGTTTTTATACTTTTTAAATGACATACCAAAGACAGATAAAGATCAAATTGCGCTATTTGCCGATGATACTGCTCTCTATACAGCATCTAGACGTAAGAAAATAGCAATAAGCCGACTGCAGAATTACATTACTGTATTAGAGGAGTACTTCCACCGATGGAAGATTAAAGTAAATACCTGCAAGACTGATTTTGTGATATTCTCGCATAACGATGGTGATAGACTAATTCCCGAACTTAGAATGTTTGATGATACTATAGTGCCTAAGAAAGCAGCGAAATATCTACTATCGGCGAGAAAATGATAGGCATCTGCCTTTGAAGCTTAACAACTCAGCCAAAAAAAATCGTAGCGCAATAAAAAAAAGGCACATGAAAGCTAAAAGTGTTCTACGTAAATGAGCTTAAGAACGTTTATGTAAGAAATTTGGTGTATTTTGCAGACTGAAAAATGTAAAAAAAAAGTAAGGATTTTCTGGTACATTTAAGAACGGTCAAGTTTGGAGCAACATTTCTTATACAAGGGGCAATGGGAAAAATTTGAAAAAATTCATGAGTATGAGGAAAACCGGTGTGAACAAATTGCAGTTGAGAAATTTGAGACATAATATAAATTGTTGCTTAAAAGTACAAAAATGTACAGCTATATTAACTTCAGTGCTAATGAAGATATTAAAGCGATTCAAACTGCAAACTGCAACGGATAGGCTCTGTAATTATTTCCAATCGCCCGGAATGATGTGATAGTCTTATTTGTTGTAAACATCGCGATATTTTTGACATTTTTTTTTGTTGGACAAGTGTCAGAAAGCAGCCGGGGTCCTTTTTGTTGCTGCCGACCGCACGTGCTTTTCTTCAACCAGTGGTTCTGAATCCATGGCACGTCCTCTGGCCAGTGCCGCATTTCTCTCATTCATACCTTAAAATGAATTAAAGGGCAATTATAAGATAATTGTACAATTATTATTTTTTATTATTATTTATTAATAATTACTTCTTATTAATTAAATATGAATAATAATGTCTATATACTCAAATCTTCCGTATTCTTTTTTCGACAATTATGGACATCTTTTCAACTATTATTTTTCAAATAATTTCTGTGGTAAAAAAACATTAAAAGCTTTCCCATAAATCTGACGAAAATCTGGTTTTGTCTTCAAATGTCTTAACATTTTTTAAAAGCTTCTAACCTTCCAATACAGTTACGCGGATTTGAATTTTATGCTTTCTTTAAAAAAGAACACAATTTTTTCTCCTCATTAAGATATATATCGTTCTCGTTTCGATTCTTATACACAGTGAAACTTTTAGTTATAAATTTGGATAGTATACTATCTGAGATATAGAGTCACTTTTGCAAGAATTACTATTGTGAATATTAAACTGTGAAGTTAGTAAATGAATTGGAATATAAAATAAATGATTAAATAACTGCACTTATAACAAAAGAAAGTTCCTATAAGCCCTCGGACAGACTGTGAAGTTTACAAAACATAATAGTAAAGACATTCTATCCATGCTCATTCTATGCATTTCTAATTTTTCTCATAGAAAATAGGAAAAACTTCCATGGTCGAAAGAGCAAAATAAAAATAAATTCGCATTCACTGTTTTATATATAT
>JAWWLR010000128.1:21579276-21589503 GCA_035041075.1 Acraspis erinacei
TATAACTTCGCACATGCTATATTCGACACCTTTTACTCAGGAAATTAAATCTGTAAAAGAGATCCTAAGATTTCAGGAATGATTTACATCTATATTTTTAGTTTTTCACGTTCTAAGTAAATTCTGTCTAAGACGACTGTTTTTATAGGAGAGCATCAGAAAAAAAGTTAATCCTTTAAAACTAAATTGGTTTTCGTATGATTTGAAACTAGGGTGGTACAAAAATGAATTGGAAATTTCTTTTTTGAATTTTCCTGCAAAAAGCCTTTCCCAAAGTTTTTTTAATCAACAAGTTTAGCACGTATTTCCCATAAGATAAAAAGACGTTTTTGTCCGCATTATTTAGAATCGTCAATATTAGATATATCAAGTGGATCCTCAATACATTTATTTACAATTACTCATAGGTGACAAATCAAAAATTACTTTTTGGATTTTATTCCCACATAGCACACTTCCGGAAAAAACCAGGTCTGTCCCAAGTTTAGGCCTATGCTTTTCCCGAAAAGCCCTAGAACAGACCTAGTTTTTTCGGGAAGTGTACTATGTGGGATTCCCATAAGCTGGTTTTATAGCATCTCTTAATAACCCCATATGTGAAATTTTTTTTCGAGTTATTAGCTGTAATTATAATTGTTTGAAGCTTCCTTCAACACAAATTAAAGTTAAAAAAAATATTTGTTTAAATAATTTCCAATTATTTGTAATAATATCCTCTTTGAATAATGCTACGAAGTTGCACTTCTTTCTCAAATTTACGACTTTTTGTCCTTTTTTCACTATAACTGAGGCAATGAATAATGAAAAAAGAACAAAATTATTTCAAGAATTTATTACCGTTTATGACTATCTTCTCTTGTATGAATGCTAAAAAGATGCTGAAAGGTAGAAAATGTGCCAAGCGAACTGGAGGAAGTGCACTAAAGATATGGATACCTCAATGAATGTGATCTACAAAGACTTGTCTCCAAAAATATAGTCAATGGATTGAAAATTGGAAAAGCGGATTGGTTATCAATGTGTGAAACTATTACCTCAGGTTGGCAGAGTGCGAGACCTTTTCCAAAGAATTCAGAATAAAAGAGCGCAAAACTGCTTCAAACTGTGTTAAGGTTTATTCTCTGAAAATAAGAAATGAAATAAAAACAGACTTTAAAAGATTCAAGGCACTTCCAGAAAATCGTACCAAGTAAGGCATAAACGCGTACGGACAACGGCCTGAGGTATTGTGGAACTGATTTTACAGCTAACCTAGAATTAAACGGCATCAAACAACAAGAAATCTGGAAAAGGGAAGTTTGAGCGAAGATCAGTACCTTGCATCTTCACTGCATACTCCACTCCGTGCAAAGCATATCGTCACAGAAGAAGGAAGAAAATTTCCAAATAACAAACTAATCATAATTAATTTCGAGAACAACGATAAGGATGATCGCCAAAGCTTGCAAGAAGAAAATGATGAAGCTGGGTTCTCAGGTGACAACGATCTTCCTAATGACCTTCCAAATGATGTTCCCAAACATGGGTGACAAGTCGAAGCATACGTGGATATATCACCAACAGTGGAAATAGGTATTAAACCTGTAAAAATGTATAGGTGGAATGAAGGCCTAAAATTGTAAAAAATTTCCAAGGAAAGGCTAAGGAATCAATTCGACATGCTTCAGACAGAAGCTGTGGAGAGAGTACTCTGAAAAATGAAGAGACAGCGACTCCTTTAGTTCTAGAAGCTTTAGCAGGGTCTTATACAAAAAAATAGCAAAAGGCTTTGGAAGCTGAATATGAAGCACTCATCAAGAGCAGAGCCTTGAACTAAACTGATCGCCATAGCCCTTTCAGCTGAACTGGGTCTTATATTAGATTAGAACTCAATGCAGTCATGGCGTACATAAACTATGGCTTAGAAAAATAAATTTCCATAGAACAAGCCGATGGTTTTGTAAAAGAAGGCAACGACAATCTTTTTTATTCTCTTAAGAAATCAATCTACGGTCTGGAAGCTGACAGGAAGGAAGGATACTCGCACTTGATTCCGTTAAAACATTTGCATAGCTAAAAGAAGCTCTAGTTAAAAAGTTAAAAATGAAGCATTTGGTACAATTACACTATTGCCTCGGAAGAGAATTCGCAGATCCAATCTCGAAATCAATCTTCATGTGCCAGAAGAAATTTATCGACGATGTCGAAAACAAATTTGAAATGCAAGATGCAAAGTCTATGGTAACATCGATGGACAGAAATTCGAAACTGAGCTAGGAAATGGAGCCGTCTATGGAACAGGAATCTGGAGAAATGAAAGGAGTTCCTTATCAATCTTTTATGGGATTCTTGATGCACCTAGCAGTATCAGCAAGACCTGCCATTAAAAATGCAGCAAGTGTGTTAGATCGGTGCAACTGTAATCCTGGAAAAGCTCATTGGTTTGCTGCGAAACGCGTTCTCGGATATTTAAAGTGAACACACAACCACGGCTTAAGGAACCCCAAATATGGCGAGAATTAGTTGACTACGAGGATGCTGATTGTAGTTCGAACACTTTCGAACAAAAATCTTACACTGAATCTGATTTCAAGGCTGCTGGTACCGCTGTCACTTGGAAAGCCATGAAACAAAGAACTGACGCTTTATCAACACATAAGTGGAGTGAAGTGCCTTATCAGATTTAGTCAAGGAAGCAGTCTACCAACGAAATTTTCGGAGTGAACTTGGATGTTTAAATTCTAACAGAAAATAAACACTCGCTTACTGTGAAAACCAGGGTGCACTAAAATTAATGTGTAACCCGATATATCATACACGCATTAAACATGTTGATATACGTCACCACTACGTGCGGCAGGTCTTTGAATGAGGTGAACTGAACGTCGAATACATTCCAAACTACGAGATGATTACTAACATTCTCACCAAAGGTCTCTTTGGGACAAGTCAGGAAAATTTGTCAATAGATATTATTGGTTTATTTTATAAACAAATTCAAAAAGTGAGAATTTATTTACAAACAAATATTGTGATATTGTTTACAAGATTAAGAAAAATTTACAAAAATAATGAAAATTTTTTCAGGAACTGCGACCCTACATTTATATTGAACCTAGTTTTTTTTATTTCTCCGCACGCTAGCGAGTGCCAGGAATTATTCAACATGAAAAACTTTCTACATACTGTCTAATAAATTTGAAAAAATGTTTAAAAAGTGTCTATAGAAATGGATTTATTCTTTTCTAGACAATTTTCTTAACCCAAATCAAGATGTGCTTTGTATCCTCGACCTACTCGTCTGCATGTCATTATCCAGTTGCAGAGTAAATTGAATTCAGCGATCAATTTACCCTATTCAGATCGCGGAATTGTGAATAGAATCGTTCACGTGTTCGATTTCGAAATTGAAGTAGGGAAATCTTGCTTCACATTATATTTTATTGCTTTAAAATGTGCCATTTTTATACAATTACTGCAGCGAATTAGTAATTTATTTCAATAATTAAATCTCATAAAAAGCCCAATGAAGTTTACGCTGATTTTCTAATTTCAAACGCTTATAATAAATATAATTACCATGAAAAATTTTGTTATAAAAATGTTTCTTTTTTTGTAAATTTTATTAACACAAAACATATGAGTAAAACACCAGAAATCTGTTACAAGACAAATATGAGGCTCAAAAGACAAAAATTAACATTAATTTTTCTTTAATTAATAAAACAATTATTTTATCATTCAATGTTTGGAAAATCAATTGCGCAAGAACAATGTCGAGAAAAAATAATACTTCACCGAACAAAAGTTTAGTTTTCTCAATCAAATTTTTCAGTTGCTATAGAACTCCGACAACCATTTGGTTAAGGCACTGAAAATGTTTGGTAATATCAACAAAATTTTGTGTGGGCACAATAAAATATTTTATTGGTTGAAAATCTAGAATGCACGATATTTTGTAAAAGCAGTACAATTATTTGGTTGAATGAATGACATGGTTTTGTTAAAGAAAAATTTGTAGTTTGCATATATAATATCTCATTTGGGCAAGAATATGTTAAAGTTAGAAGAAAAAATTAATTTAATAAAACGCGTTATATTTGAAAGGAATTTGATTTATTAAACACAAATCAATTTTATCGGAATAATCCATGATTATAGAAGGAATCGCGACTAACCGAAAGACTTCTTCTCAAATAAAACGTACTTTTCTGAATCAAAGCATTTTCTCTTGTTCCACCTTCACCTTTAAATAGAGAATATTTAAACAGCAAACATTCTGAATTGCACGATTAGTTTTTTCGCACATCGAATATTTAAACAACACGATTAAATAAAAATGGTTTAAACAATTTAAAATTCAAATTGCTTTTACCACAATGAGCGTCCAAAATTTTAGAGAAATTTTAAGACAATAAAACGGGTTTTCCAAAAAGGTACACTGGCATGGTTATGTCATGCCACTGTACACTTGTATATCGACTATTTTCTGAAAGATATAAATTGAAAATTATGTGAAATGACGATTCCAATTTAAAAATAAATGTACCTATAAATGCCTAAAGAGTTTTAATCTGTTTAATTGCGATTGTTTCAAAATTAAAATTGTTTTAATCTTTTGTAGGAAGTCTGTGCTAAGTGTGCGATAATGAATTTTTAATTAATTATCATTCTAATACGTGCCAAACTAGTTTAAATAAGCTCCGGGGTGAATAACTAAGTCCACAATCCCACATTTATTGATCTAAGCCACGCCATGAGCCTCGACCCGCCCTTACGCAAAACATTAAGTTTCATTCATCCTTATTGAGTGTACGTATTGACATCGATCTTGAAATACGTCTTTGGATACCCCGAACAACATATCCAGGGATGTTGAGTTTATGATTCTTGCATAATTTTCTGGAATCTATTAAAATTATGAAATATCAATTTTTTGATCGTTTATAGGGCCTGTAGGATGTATTTCTGCACAGCCTCGTATTGCATAATTTTTAGCCTAATTTTGGTTTTTTTGACAGCATAATTATAATTTATGAAACGTCATAAACTAAACATCCCTAAACATATAAAAACAAAAAATTACTGTAAATGAGAAAAACTTTTGGGGTAAACAACCCTTAATAACAAAAATCGCTCTATTACAGTGTGTTCCTTGAAAAATTGTAGTTAAGGTAGTCTTTTTGTGTAAAAAAAAGAAACAACCTTAAGGAAAAAAATGCACAAAGATTGCCCTCTTTGAGTGTGCCTTTAGAGAATGGTCTTAAAATTTGTCTTTGGACACCCCGAAAAACATATCAAAATTTTTTTTTTTAATGTAGGTGAGGGAAACTTTCGGGAAAAAAGTGAACACCCTTAAGAACAAAAAATCGTCCTAATCAAGTATGGCTATTGAGACTATTCTTAAAATGCGCTTTATTTACCTCGAACAACGCCTGAAAAAGACCAATTGTATATGAGGAAAACTGTTGGTGCCAAAAAACAAACACACTTAATGAATGAAATCGCCATAATAGAGTGTCCCCATAGAGACCATTCTTAAAATGTGTCTTTGGACTCCCCAAAGAACACACAAAATTTTTTTAGATGACTACTGAGACCTATCTCAACGCTCATGCTCAATTATGGCGACTTTAGCGAATTTTTTTTGTTAAGGGTTTACAATGACGCATTTTAAGACCGGTCAAAATAGTTACACTCCATTTTATTGAATAGCACTTACTATTTTACTTACTATTATACACCCGAAGTTCATTACGCTAGTTTGGCACGTCTGAAAATGATAATTAATAAAAAATTCATGATCGCAGACTTAGCTAGGTTTTCCAGCCTCCCATCTTTAAAATATTTTTGTAAACCTTCCTGAAAATCGAATATTCCACAGGATACTGGGATATTTGTGTCCTGTGAAATATTCAAAACTTTAAGTAATTTTTGTGTGTCACAAAGTATAAATTGTTAACTATAAGAGTTTCAATTAACTATGTTAAGAGTACAAATACTCCAATTATTTTCAATTTTTTAATCTTAAGTAATGCTTTTCTGGCATAAATTTCAATTTCGAAGAGTTAAAACACGTAAATAATTATGAAATTATCAATGCATTATTTTGTGCATCTAGTATTTTTTAAACTACAATATTTAAGCGTTTTAATTTTAAATTGCGAAAATTAAGATTTTAAAATAAAAGCGTTAAAGTTAGAATTTTAGTTTTAAAGCCACTAAATTTTGAGCTTCGTTAGCATTACAATCTTCATTTATATTATCGAACGGAGAAAAGAAGCTTTTGCTTTGGTGGAAGTAAGTGCAGGGAATCGCATTTTTATTCCGACAGAAGCGGAAACTTGAAACTTTGAAGAGTAATCGCGAAAAGAAGAACGCCTTCGATTTTCAGATAGAATTTATAGGGCACAAAATGGTCGGAAAAGGACAGGGGGTAGGTGAGGCTCGCCTACTGGAAAATTGCGCAATTTTCTCAACGATGGAAATTGTAGAGGTTCCGCTTATTTTTTACTTTATTCTTTTCCAGAAAGTCGCTCTCGCAAAACCACGCGGCGAGAAAGTTTAAGCCTCGTGAAAAATGCAAAGCACCCTGGGGGAATCCCTCGAACCCTCGGAGCGTAACTTTTACAAATTGTATCGTCCATCTTGATTTTCAGCTCCGTGTAGAAACCGTGTATGTGCATTACGTACGCTTCGATTGTGTATGTGCAAATGGTCATGGCATGTCAAAATTATTTTGAAGTAACTTTATTTTAGTTAGTAGAGTCGATAAAAGCACATCCAGTGAAGAAAGAAAATACTTTGAACTTATGGAAGGGCGGTGCATAATTTAGTTTTATAAAGTTGTCCTGAAAGATAAGACAGTGAATTTATGTCATGTCACTCTAGTTATTTTTAGAAACTGTACATTCTCTAAATCAGAATCAGTAGAAATGTTACTAATGCAATTAATAGTATTGTTCCTGATTGCTAAATTAGTAATTTTATCACTTTCTACTAAATGAAATGGTAAGCTTTATGTTAGTTAATTATTTTCTGTGGATATACTCCTGATCTACTTAGTAGTACTAACATACTAATTCAATGAATAGAAACGAATTGCTAGGAAAACATAATTAATAATTTTTTTAAACACTTTTTGCCATTTTCAGTTTAAATTAAGAAATTTTAATGTTTTGTTAATTTACATTAAATGTTTATATTGTTATCTTAATAATGATTGCGTATGAATACTACATTGTGAAAATAATTAGACGAAAACTAATAGATACGTTTTCAAGAAGAAGATCAGTTTGCTTTTTGAAATAACCGTTCAATTATAAGCTTAAATTTATTTTAAATATACCGCTGAAAGTAAATGACGTCTCTCGTGTAGCGTAGGCGTACGGACGTTGCCACTGCCATGGCGTCGCTAATATTATTATTTTTAGTGACTGTTTAGTTTCTTAAATATGGGTAAGTTTTAAGTTAATATTGAAGAATAAGTGAATAGTTTAAAGGGATCTATGCAATTGTCCTTGAAAAAAGCTTTCTTCACTAAAATTGATTTTCAGACAATCCTGTTTCATGTTTTTATCGGTTAAAGACCTTTCAGTTTCACGAAATACAATCAACTTTTCGAAATTTGGGGTCAGAGTATCTAATTCTGATCAAATCGATTTTATATACTAACCAAAAATGTTGAATATTTTATTTCGTGCCACTGAAAGGTCTTCAATCGACAATATATTCTGAGAAAATACAATATTACAATACAATATACAATATAGTATTACAATACGACAAAATACAACCGACAATATTTTCTAGAAAATACATTCTAAACTTGAAAAATATTAACATTCGTACATTTATGATTTACTTTTACGTCTAGAATCTTTTCTCCAAAAACTCGTATGCACTCCCATGACTTCCTGCTAAAATACTCTATTAAAACCAAAGAGGGCTTCCCGCTCTTTAGGTCTCTTTTTAATTGGTCAGCCGCTGACGGAGACGAAACCATACAGAGACTGTGGCAGTAGCTGATGAAACTGCGCAATTTGAAATAGCCCAGCAGGGGGAGTTGAAATACGTGAGCCTTGAAATGGTCAAGAGTCCACTGTAGTATAAAAATGTTCAAAAACTCGCAACAATTTTTAAAACATCCAATTAAAAATTCTTGAATTTTAAAGATGTATAATTTACTTTATGAATTTTTATAAATTTTGATGATGTTGAAAATTAAAAGTAAAATCTTTAATTCTAAGTCTTGCAAATTGAAGAAATTTGTAATATAAAGCATCATAATTACAGAATTTTAAATGATAAAACTTATCACTTGCAACATCTTAAATTGTAAGCTATACAAATTAAAAGCTCTTTAATTTTTAATATTTCCACTGGAACCTGGAATGAAGAACGTTTTCAAGTTAGGGTTTTAGTGCATGATTAAAAGTTCTAGAATTTTAAAAGGATAGAATGGAAAAAATCTTCATTTTTGAAGATATAATGAAATAAAAAGTCTTAAAAATGTTGTGATATTTGGAACCAAAATCAGTTTTTATTTCTAATGTAAAGCATCAAAAGTACAGAATTTTTATTGATAAACCTTAAAAATTGCATAATTTTTAATTGTCAATTGTCAGAATTAAAAATTCGTCAACTTTAACAATTTCCTATTCAAAGTTCTATAATTTTGAAGAGTTACAACGATTTAAAATTGATCAATTTCAAACTTATGATGCATGCGTTTAATATTGTACAATTTTAAAATTGTAGATAGTAATACCCCTATTTGAATAATTGCAAACTCAATTGAATTGAACTGAATTGAACTGAATTGAAAGTATTATCATTAAGGCCTAAGATTGGTTTACCTGTTTTATTTTTGAGTTCTTTAATTTGTATAGGTTTGAGTTTTAATTGTACATTATTCTTGCGGGGGCTTGCATTAATACTTTACATTAATCAGGCTATTCTTTTTGATGTTCTAATTTTTTTTGAAATAGCTTAATTTACATATTTGAAAAATATCATTCAAAATTGTCATTTTTGGAAGCATTTAAGGTAATTGTTCAATTTTCAATATTTTAATTTGGAATTGATCACACTTTATTAATACTTCCAATTAAATACTCTTTGTTTTAAACTGCCATATCATAATTTTAAATAGTTTAACAGTGAAAATATTAACTCCACACTCGTAAATTTTGAATAAATCATTTGACGTAATAAAGTTTGAAGCTTAACGCATTGAATATTGGCAAAAAATGAAGAGAAATATGTGGAATCAATCCTCAAAGCAGCTTTGGGGTGTTAATCAATGTATGTTTAATTTTTGGGAAAATTTTTAAGTGATGATTGATTTCCATTTCGGGAGAGAGCGTGAGTTGTTGGAATGAAAAGGCAGGAAATGAAGGGAAAACGCTTCCGGACAAGAGGTAGGTACGTGGAAACCGTTGATACAAATAACTTGAATCTAAATCTAGGTTGCGGAAATGGACATGGACGTAATGCTAAATTAAAGGGCGGGAATGCAAATCCTAACGTTAATTTAAAAAAGAATTATTGGGTGACATGCATGCTTATCAGGATATATACAAGTTTTTAGCATATTTAAAAAATGTTTCGACGTCTTCAATCCATGCCGCTCCACAACGACTTTAGGCGGTGTACAACTCTACGTCGCGTTTGACTGCTGTATAGCTCCAGGTAATATGTTTATAAACAGGATATTGAGATGTGCATTCTTAAAATATTTTGAATTTTCCCTGACGAATTTTTCATTTTCTCTGGTCTGACATTTTAAATTTTAAACATTAAAAAATATATTTTTATAAATTTCACGAATTTTTTTCTAAATTTTGTCACAAACATTTTTTTATTTAGCGTTAATTTAGGATATTATGTTTTACAGGAATAATAAAGATGATTAAAAATCAAGAAAAAATCTTCCATCAAGTGCATCTTTTGATATATTTGGGGACTACTAACCTTAACTTAGTATTTCATAATATTTATTATTTCAAATAAGAGGAAAAAGGCACGGCCAGCCTTTTTTAAA
This sequence comes from Acraspis erinacei, assembly GCA_035041075.1. Lineage (NCBI taxonomy): Eukaryota > Metazoa > Arthropoda > Insecta > Hymenoptera > Cynipidae > Acraspis > Acraspis erinacei. Next base: position 21,589,301 of record JAWWLR010000128.1, read on the forward strand.
TTGATAAAACAAGCATTGCATTTTTGTTAAGAAATAACAGATTATGAATGTTGAATCCTGGATTCTTTCTTATGTCTTACGGCCAACATAAATTAAAATAAAATTGAGTCAAAAAACCATTGTTTAAAACTTCTTTCTCTGTAATGTAGTCCTTATTGTTCAAAGTCTCATTTGTTTTTTATGAGACTTTATTATAATTTATT
>JAWWLR010000128.1:21611782-21626203 GCA_035041075.1 Acraspis erinacei
CCAACATTCTGAAAAGATGTGTACCTCTTGGATGCTAGGCGTACCCCTTGAAACAGTAAATGATGCGGACCTCTTAACATAGTAAAGTGAGCCTCATTCACTCTGCCATTCAGCAGCCTCACCCAGTCAGGTCGTAGAGGAGGCGACCAGTTTAGAGTGGGTGGAGTGGTCCTTCTAAGGTCATCAGTTAGATTCCCACATTCAGCGCACTGCCCTGGTTTGTTATTTAAGCCCCTTCGCTATGAGATCGCTATCTCTTTTTCGACTCTTCTCAAAGTCGGCTAATACCAATAAATTTTCCCCTAATACTCTAATAACTAATATTTAAAATTTTTAATATTTAATCTGATATTTAAAATTCATGAGAAAATTACAGTTGAAACTATTTTTGAGATATATTTTTAAAAAATAACAAAATTCCTTTGTGGAAAAATTTGCACACAAATGAAGAACAAACAAAAATTAATTTTTTGCAGGAATCTATAAATAAATACAGTAAATTAAAACGAATATTACAAAAAATATAACTTTTTGCTATTATTCGGTTGAATTTTGTACTTTGTTGTATTATATTATAGTTTTATTCCAGGTTTTATATCCTAGAAGAATATACAAAAAAGTAAAAGTACAAGAATCTACATGAATTTGTAGGGTTTGCAGCCAAAAAGTTGATCTTTTTCGATCTAGAATGACAAATATTTAAAATATTCGAATGAGATCATTTTAAATTAAGATATGTACATAATGGTCGCTTTATGAAAAAAACCTTACGTTTGAAATTTTTTCCTTGAATATATAGACATCGATTGGACTTGAAATTATGTATTTGCAATGTTATCAATATTTGTCATCTTAATTAAAAAAAGAACAACTTTTTGACAGCAAATAAAAAATTGAACAATTGAGAAAAAACTGATCAAAATAAAGTGAAAGATTTAAAATTTTGCTGTTTAATGGCTTTTAATTAACCATTTTTTAATAAAAAAGCGTTAGAAGCTTCCATTTTTTACGCGTAAATTATTGAGCGTCTGAATTGAAAAAAATTAATCTTGAGTTTTGAAGTTTAAAATTCATATATACCCTACTTTAATTTTCCTTATTTACAGTTCAGTTTCTGTAACTTAAAATTAAAAAATTTATATCTTTAATAGTAAAAATCTTTTAATTTTAAAGACAGTGATCAATTCTTTATTAATTGTTCAATTTTTATTCACAGTCAAAAAGTTGTTCTTTTTCGACCTAAGGTGACAAATATTGAGAACATTGCAAAGAAATAATTTTCAATTACACGTATGTTGTCCAAATGATTGCTATATATTTTTAAAGAACTTCAAATGTAATTTTTTGTTTTGTTTAATTAAAACCACAATAAAATACATCCTATAAAGATCCTATACATCCTATAAAGATGGCTTTGTAAAACATAATTTTCAGTACAATTCTCCAATATTTGAAAGTTTGTAAAATATTTTATTTTTTGTAAAGATTTTATTTTGTACAATAAATTATGCAAACATAAAAGTATTTTTATAATATGAAATACCCTAATTAAAAAATTTAAGATCCTTTAGTTTTCTGTAATACCTTGTCGATTTTTAAAACAAAGTAAAAAAAAATATGAATGAAAATTTATCCAAATTTTTTAGTTTTAGAAACTGATACTTTATTGTTCATTTTTTAAAAGTATTTTACAAGAAAGTACAAGAAAAAATGAAATATTTGTATTTAATTAATTTTTTATTCTTAAATTTGGTACATTTCATCACAAAAAAGCAATGTATTTTTTTAACAAAAAATTACAGGTGTAGAAATGTTGTATTTCCTTTTAAAATTTTGTCCACTAGGGCAGTTTGATCTTATTAAGCATTTAGACAGATTTCAACCCAGATATTTTATTTAATAAAATTAGTAATCCAAATTTATACAATGTTGAAAGCCGAGAATTGGGTGCATAGATGGGTGTTAACGGACGGCAGATATATGTTTTTTTTAGAATTAATAAATTAAAAATCTTTTCATTAAGGTAAGATAAATTCACAGACCGACAGTAAGAATTGTTTGAGCATCTAAATCTTCGATTTGAAACAGAATTACGTAAAAGCCAACCAAATTCTAGATGTTCTAACTTTGGTTTTATGGAAATTAAAAGTAAAAATATTTTGTTAGAAAATTAGAAACTTGACAATTTGAAAAAAATAAAATAAAACGTCACTCTGAGAAGTCGTAATTTCCAAATTATTTCCGCTAGAACATTTTTCCATCGGTGGAGAAATTGATGACTATTTTATATTTCATAAAACTTTTACATCAAATATACCAGAAACATAAAATTTTCAAATCAAAACATTTATTTATCCATTTTATAGAATGCAAAAGTGATCGGAAAGTTATCCATATGAATGGATGAAGAAATTTTTATGGATGCGAACTTAAGGTATTTCAGCAGACAAAATTTTACTGATAACTTATTTCATTTGAAAAAAACTAGATACATTATTCATAAAATAAAAAATATTAATTTATTTTTAAAATTAGCGTATCGAGTTTGTTGATATTCGGTAGAAATTGAGATGAAAATACTCACGAGTTATCTCCAAAACGTAATATTTTGTCTTTTTTTTTAATCCACGGTACTCAAAAATGTAAGTCTGAACTAATAAAAGTTTTTTATTTATTTATGATGTAGCTATCATGAATACCATCTTATTGAAAGAGTCCACTTTATTGGTCGTCGATAAAGTTTCTTTTCAGGCAGCACTCAGGTATTTAATTAAAATCAGTGACCGAGAAAGTGAGCCCTTTCAATACGGATGAACAGAGTTCTTCGCGACATGACTTCTAATTAATTTTTTCAGTAATCTCTTACTTTTCACTTACATTTATTTGATAGAAAAGTTTTTTATTAAGTTTTCTAAATGATTATTGCAAAACTATATCTTTGGCATATCAATATTATTTTCTTTTTCGAAGCATAAACAGAGAACAAAATTTCTGAAAGCTATAGAAAAGTTGAAATAAATAAGAAAGTTACAATACCCTTGGTCTAATGCAAAAATAATATAATAAATATTAAACATCTATCAAAAGAAGATGTCAATTTCAATTTGATTAAAAAATAAAAATGATAAAACCAATTCAATTTGTCAAATTATTGATCTAAAGGTAGTTTTCCTGTAACCCCCCAGATCTGATGTTGTTATTTAAAATAAAAATCATTGTTCTTAATGTAGAAAATTTAAAACTTACAAAAAATAATTATTTTAACAATGTTTTCCACAATGGAATTTTTCTTACTATCATTATTTAGGAAGTTTTTAAATAGTTAAATTTTAATAACTGATCGCTTGTTTTTTTAAGGAAAAAACTGTTATATAAATCTACTGTTTCCAATTTAAAAAATGAATTTTTGTAAGCATAAAATCCTTCAAATATTAAAAAAAAGAACAAATAACTATATTTCAATATTATTTACTTTGTTTAAAATTGGAAAAAGTAAAGTTGTAGCAAAAGTTTTTCCCGAGAAAATAAAGCCATAAATGATTAAAGTTTTATTATTTAAAAAAATTGGTAAGAAGAAAAAGTAAGCAAAAATATTGAATTACAAAACCTATTAATAAACTAATTGTTGTTCGGAACTTTTCAACTTTTTTCATAAATGGAATAGCTTTCCTTTTACAAACATCACTGATAATGTCATTTAAATTCTTAAAATTTTACCCATATTTTTTTTGCCAGTGATTTAATTTTTACATGACATCTACCCTAAGTATAGAATTTCTTCGGTAACGTTTTAAACCAAATAAAATCAAATAATTTTACTTACATTATTCTAAATTTTTAACATAGCAAATTGTAGTGCCAGAATCTTTTTAAAATTTAATTAGTGAAATATGATTGGTACAGTGATAATAATTGTATGATATTGAAATTAAAAGAAAGAACTGCTAAAGCCACGAATTCATTTTTCAGAAATCTTTTTTTCAGAGTTAACCTTAATATAAACAATAAATTTTATTAAACTTGAAATGATTTTTTAATATGCAATTTTTTTTAGTTATTAAAAAGAAGCAATGCGTTTCGTGGTGAGTTTGATTTGCGGTAAGGTTCATTCGTAAAAATAAAAAAGAATTAATTTTGGAATTTATGCTTTATAGTTAACGAATATTACATAATTATAGTGCATAACCGGAAGCAGGTATTATGCTATCTACTGCAGTTTGAAATTATAAGCGAGCACCAATAACAACTCTTATTAAACACTTATCCTCATTTGCAGTTATCAAAACGACACTCACCACCATAAACGTCGCAGGAAAGCTTGAGCGTATCACCTTCAGTATAAGGTCCCACTTTGGAATTTCTTGTCACACCATTTTCATCCAATATCACAATTCTATGGGGCGGCACTGTAACAAAAAAAGAGTCGGGAGATTCATTAAAATTTAGAACAAAATTTTAAACTCTTGTATATGAATAAATTACTCTCCCATCCACCCCTCTCTCTCTACAATCCATCCCCTCTTACCAATAGAACACTAATTCCCTCCCCTATTCAAGAGATTTAACTTCCACTCCTCATTCCCTTTTCTCCTTACCATTTAACCTCTTACCCTTTACCCTTTACCCTTTAATTATTTCGCATTTCAACCAACACCCTATCATCATTGTTTCTTAGATATATCCTCCCTCTCTGGATCCTTCCGTATCACATCAGCAAATGTATTTGAAACGAATGACTGATTTTATGCTTTTCTTAAGCTTCTTACATCAATCTTTTATGCTGCTGGTCTGAAAATATAACCTGAGCCCAGAGTTATAATACGCCATGTTCACTTTTTGACATTTTTGAAATATTATGATTTTTAGGCTTGGTAAGGTTAAACTTTGCTTTGTAGTAAACTTTTACCCGATATTTATTTCCTTAGCTGCTATTATTATAAATTAATTTAGTGTCGTTAATTAAACGTTAGAATTATATCACGCCATGACCTTTTTTGTTTTGCTATAAGTGATAAAATCTGCCCGCCGCGCAAGCCTATTCTTAGAGCGCGCTCCTCGCAAGTTTTAGCGCGCGCCTAGGGTACGCGACTGTTGATTCTCGCGCTTCACGCTCGACAATAGATTTATCTCGCGGTTCACGTTCGATTACGTATGTACCTCTCGTTATGCGGTTGGCCTTTGTATTGTCCCCATATTTATGCGCAGTCCTTTCAAAATGAAAGGAAAACAAAACGACAACTGTAATTGGGTGATTGTGAATTCTCTTTTGTTAAAGCTCCTTTGGCTTTAAGGAATACATTTTCATCACGTATCTCGTGCTTCGCCCTCGATTTTGTCCAAAATGTGAAATTTTCTACGTTATGTTCAACACTGTTCTATCAAATATATTATATTTATTTCTGTACCTCGGCCAGATACTGCTTATTTAGATATTGCAAAATAATATACGAATGTTATTTTTCATGATTACTTTCATATTTGCTCCTCATCTTGCAAAAATTTTTATTCTTAGCTATCCTGAAAAATGTATCATTTCAATAAATTTATATTGTTTCAATTAATAATATGCACTGGATTTGAAATATAAGTATGTTCATTTTCTTGTTTTTATAATTAGAAAAGGGCGCGTTCTATAACAAAAATGGCCCCTAAACATTTTATTCCAGCTTGTGTCGTTTTTTTATACAATTAATTTCTTGAATTTCAATGTTATGTTTTACGATTATGGTTAAAGAATGTTTGTCCTTTCATTTTTCGTCTCTTGTGTCATTTTTCCAGAATTTAATTTTTTTATTTTGAATCTTCTTTGCTACGATTTAAAAAAATCTACTCGTACTATCTTAAAATTATTCATTAAAAATTTGAAGCCTTTTTTTGGAAGAACAACTTTAATCCATTCATTTTTTTGCATAGCTTGTGTCATTTGTCCAAAAATTTAATTTATTTACTTTAAATTTTGTTTTTACGATTAAAGCAAAAACTACGTGTTCTATCAAAAAGTGGTTCAGAGGGTCTCAAAACGTGTACATTTGAATAAAACTGGGGACGGGGGAGAATCAAATTCTTCTCTGACGATAATGTAAAAATTCAAACTTCGTAGATGCATATTTTATTTTTATTTTATTTTATTTTATTTTATTTTTATCATTCTGTTAAACTTTTTATTTACGAATTTTATTATGAATAGTTCATTTGTATATATTTTGTGGCCATGACGTACTATAATTCGGAGAAGAAGTGAATTAAAATTTATGTACAGATTAACTCATTTCGACGATTGACAATGTTTTTGTAGAGTATATTATGGTTAAAGTTCGAACCACATTTTCTCATTTTCTGAGTTAAACAGCTAAAGGATATGGTGTACTACAAATTTAGAGTGACGATATATTCATTGCGCTTTATCTGAAATGTCTTCGGCAGTCAGGACATTGAATAAAACGATAGAGCTTTTCACTACATAGACCAGAACTAAGAAATTATTTATTAATATTCATAATTGCAAGACGAAGGTCATTATCCTCGGTGAGCCTATCTTAATAGCATCAACACTTCAGCTTTACCTTCGCTAATGTTAATACGCTCTATCACCCGATTCACTAACTTTGTTCGTAATTTAGGTGACCCCTTCAATCTCTCGCTTAACTTGCAGGAATATGTCTGTCAAATAGTTAATAAACTCTATATAACATTGTATGCTCTCTAAATTGACAGGAAAATCTTAGAGAATTCCATGTAAATTAGTCTAGCATCTAAGCTCAGCTTTCCTCTTCTAGCCGACAGCAATGAACAAACGTCAGTTTTGTAGGTCAGCTTAGGTTGAACGGTGATATATCTTTTTGTATCCTTTTTTATTGTACTGCATTACTTCATTACTACATTATTGTACTTAATTTGTTGCCTTTGGACATACTGTCTCCGGATTTTAATATAATCAAATCTAATCTAGTACCATCACCATTACACTCTTCTCTAGCTTATTTCTTATTTTATGATTAATTATTTTAATAATGATGATATGAATAATATTTGATAAAAGATCTGAGCTTTCGACCTTTTTTTTGGCATACGTAACTGAATTTGAGGCTCAAGAGACCAGGATCAGGATAGAGTACTTTACTGGTCCGGAAAAGCTGATCAAATGAAACTGGTATTGGGAAGATCGTGTTTCTGATATTCTGCGATGGTATTACATTGAAATCTGGAATCGATTTTTCCGGATAGGGTGTTGTTATGTACTGACGTGTTATCTGTATCAGGATAATGCACACACGCTTATATGAGGACCATCCTACAAAGAGCAGAGGATTCAGAGATATCGTTATTAGATACTTTCCTGATTTTTGTACCAGTTGGAAATGTTACTAACGGATTTTACTGTGACCTTATAAGAGTATTGGATGCTAACAAAATTGCATTCAGATGTTTATATAGATATTATAGGTAACGATTGTGGCGGGTAAATAAAATTTTACACAACAATAATGACCTTCAATCTACCTAAAAGCTTCTAAATTTAGCGCATACATAAACAGGTATTTTCAACTAGGTGCCGTATAACATATCTACCATTTTTTTCTTTAGAATTTTCTAAAAGAAATTATGTTTTTCAACTATTTTTTAAACGCTATAAGAATTTTTACTGCAGAATAAAACAAATATATTTAATTTATATCAATTGATGTCTTATGCTATGTTCAATTATTCAGAAACAATATTCAAGAATTGCGTAATACACTTTTCCTTCTCTCAATTAACATACTTGGCCTGTTTTGTAAGCAAAAAGAGAAGCTTGCTTCGTTGATCAGGTAATTGAACGAAGCATATTGCATTAATTTAGTAAACTATAGAAATGCTTTTTAACGTAATTAATAAATTGTTATCCATCCAGGGAAATATAAAAACAATACGTACATATAATTAAAGCGCTATCTTTGATCATTAATTAATAAAGAATTTTTTTATAAATATGAGATATTTACAATAAGATTTAAGGGAGGCCCTTTCGCAGATACATTTTCATAGCCAAGACACGGATGCCGAAAAAATGCAGGCCTTTAACACCACAATATTTTTCGAACCATTAATATTTTTGAGTTCAGCCCTCGACTCTAATAATTACTCCCCGAGTACAGTGCAGTACAGTACATGAGTAGAGGTGGTGATGGGTGGTCCAAAAAAGGCTTTTTCTGAAAAGGAAAAACGCTTTTTGATTAAAAACAAGTATAAGTCGAATAATAAAGCTTGACTCCTAGAGGAACTCGATCAGATGACACTAAGTGATGCCTCAACAATTTTGAAGTTTAAACTGCAAAAAAGTAAAAAAATAATCTTCACCTTTAAATAAATGTTTGCATTCCTATCAAAAAATAAATCAAAAATGATAAAGACCATCATTAGGGCATTTATTAGAATTATAAGCAAAAAATTGAAAATAATAAAGTTGATTTGAGTCGTTGAATTCTGCATGCGATTGAAAATTATTGTTTCCTTGGTGTGGTCTACTAAAAAATGAATAAAATTGACGCAAAATTTTGAATAGCTTAAAAAAATCAATTTCGTTAAAAAAAGTTTATTATCCAATTTTCTTCGATTTCAAATGATAAAAGTTTGATTTAAATAATGTAAAGATAGTTTTTTTCTGGAAAACCTTATTGCTTAGTTCCGACCATGACTATAAAAAGTTTTGTAAGGAAGTGTATAATTCTTTTTGATTTCAAAAATCGCCATTCAAACAATTATCATGTGATCAGTTAATAAATAATTGTGTAATTAGAGATTTTAAAAAATTATAAATCATCATACATTTCAATGAAAAACTTTTATTAATCAGACAAAAAGTAATATTTTTTAGTATAAAAAACTATCCTATAGTCAGGTGAGTCATGATTTATTCTAATATTTTCTTTCGTTGAAAATAAAAATGTACTTTTTTCAGAAATGGTAGAAAAAAGATATTTTTTCGAAAAATGGTTGGTATTCAGCTTTTTTTTATTTCAGCCTTTCCTTATTTTTTGGACATCTTCTACACATCATAGTAAAACGTATCATTAAATATATCGATAAAATTATTTTTAATCATTATTTCACATATATTATAATTAAATAAATTAGATCAAGGAAAAAAATCATGTGGCCCTGGTTTTAAATCATTTTTCGTGTTTATTGTCATAGTTATTCACTTTACGATAGTAAGATGTCAACAAAGGATGTATATATAAACCTTATAAAATACTTTTTACTTTAATACTTTTGGAATTCTTATCATTTTTAAGTACATCGAAAATCGAGGAATATAGTCTGCGGAAAAAATCATGCGGATTGGATATCCCTAATTATTACAGAAAATCAATTATTTTCAATCTCCTGTAGACTTCAGAGGCCCGAATGAAAAATTGCATTTAATTTTTTCCTTCTAACTCTAATAGATATACAAGATGATGATTTAAATAATTTTCATTCATTTGTAGAGTTACGAATAAAAAAGTTAAATTTAAGACAAAGCTCGTTGCCAAACAGTTGTCAGGATAGGGGAGGGGACGAGTGTCACAGATTGAAAGTGTCACAGATCGAAAGACGAGTAGAAGGGGAGCAAATATCAAAGAGGAAAAAGAATGCAATGATCAAGGGACTCAGAGCTGGTGATATTCGAATGTGAGGAGGATGGGTTTAAATATAATGGGACAAATAAGTTGTTGAAAGGAAGAACAGGGAGAAATAGAAGAAGATCTGATCTGACAGGAAGGGAAACGAAAATGGCTGATTGATGGTAGTATATGGGCAAATAAATTGGATCTGGGACCAAATACTAGAAGAATTTAGAGCTTGGAAAACAAGGCAAGGAAGGGAGAAAGACAAAAAACAGGGACATGAGAAGAAAGGAAACGCTTCGGGGTTTACAAAAGAAAAAAAGCGCCAAAGACAAGAACCAGAGAATCAAGGAGTGAGAAAGAATCACATGCAAAGAAGAGGAATGGTTGGCATGGTGTCAGAGGTAAGAAAGGAAGTGGTAGTAGAGGAAGGAAAGGGGTGGCATATGGTAGAAGAGGACAGAAAAATGCTCAGAAGAATAAAATTGGGAAAAGTGGTTGTAGATCTTGCATGCGTGTACAGGAGCAGAGGCACGATGGAGAAAAATAAGGAAATGAACACAGGGAAGAAGAAACAGAGGTGTGGGATGGAGAAAAGGAGTTCTGGATAAGTAATTTCAAATAGGAGGGAACGGATCGGAAGGATAGGAGGCTACTTGTTGGGAAAGGCGGGATTATTTATTCATAACTTTAATTTTAGGAGATTAGAATGAAACTGAACAATGAGATTGGCTCAATTAAAGTAAATTATATTTTTATTTTAAATATAATTGAGAGCCCAAAGCGTAGTAGCGGGAAGAAGGAAGGAAACTGGGAAAGGAAATTGGGAATAGGTAGCTGAGGTAGGAAAAGTTTAGAGAATTTAGAGAAGGCATAGAAAACGAGAAGATAGATAGCATGGAAGAGGAAGGTGTAGACACGCTGCCAGAAAAACTTAAAGGAGTAATTGATAATATAAGGGAAGAATTAAGACTAAGAGAGAAGGAGAGAAGGAAGGAAGGGTATAACTGAAGAAATCCAGATAAAAGAGTAGACGCAGTATTTCAAGGCTCTGATAGGGGGTGTGCAATATAGGATAAAGTCAGAAGGAAGAAAAACGGAAGTCTAGAACGAGAGTAGGGAAAGTGAGATCAATAGGGAAGAAGTGAATGAGATGATTGCAGTGCTGAAATACCTTCTCATTTGAATGAAAAGGCATTTCTTGAAAACAGTATGTTTCCTAAAATAAACATTTGTTTAGTTGAAACGATTAAAGGTTTATTGGAAGACAGAGATTCTTTTGTCTCAAAATTATATTTATTTGAAAATCTTTTTTTTCCATTATTCTTTTACTGAATGATATAGAGCTATAGCAATTAAAAGAAGCTTACATAAAAAAGAAAGCTCTTGCAACGTCTAATAATAAAAATAAACATTTATATTCCGATTTCAAATCTTTTATCGCTGAGTTTATCTCCTCTTCATTTTACGGCTCTGTTTAAACGTTTGATCTAGCTGGAAGAAAGAGAAAAGACATTTTGAATGTTTTCGGAAGCTTTTGCTGCCAGAGTCTCTGTTCTGTTATTCACGATGTCCCACTTCACTATTCCGTAAATCATGGTTTTCCGGATCGTTAGATCCTTTCTTGTGGTTTCAAATTGCTATTCTTCATATCCACGTCGTAGGCTCCTTTCACTCTCGATATTCAGGTTATTCACTTACTTACATCTCGAACGTCTTTTTGATAACCTTCATTCTGTAGTTTATCATAGCACAGTCTGTACAAGTAAAATTTTTCTTGATCGAATACGAGCATTCTTTAATGTTCTAAGAAATTTCAATCAGTTAAATTCTGGTTTTTAATAATTGATGTGAGGATTGTATTATGTTCATAATAGTAGCCTCGTCTAAACAAAGTGGTGCCATGAAAATCTCGAAAGTACTGTCGCTTTTCTCCAATGTTAAATGGTTAAGTTGGAAAACTCGAAGAAAATAATGTTGCAAAATTCAAATAAATATTTAAGAATTCAGTTTTAATTAATGGGCATGGAGAAATGATGTTACATTTGTGTGCATAATAAAACTGACAAAAATTAATTATTAAAACTTGTAGCTAACATGAGCAAAAGTTGTGTTTTTACAACATGTGAAAATTACTATTTTTTTAAAATTTCCATTGCATTATTTAAATTGAAAAAAATATTTTTGTCAATCAAAACCTATTCCCTCAGATTAATTTTTTGTTCTTAAATCCAAAATCGAAACTCCTTTCTTACTTTTTGATTCTGTGGTATGACAAATTTCACTTAAAAATTGACACTAGATGTTTTCGGTATTTTCTGAGTTGAACAACCTTTAAAGAGATACGATTTCTTTTAAATCGCTGCTGTGTGGTTTGGCATTTATAGTGAAGACTAAGTTAAAGCGGTTTTTTTACATTCTCATCATTTATGATTGAGAAAGTATTAGAATTGTCGGAAATTTGACACCAACATGTTTTAGCGGATCTCCACGTTTCGTGGAGATTAAAAGAAAGTTGCATAGGATTTAAAATTAAATAAAAGCGTTTAATTATAAGCCTATTGATTATAAATGACTTAAAATTGAAAATAATTTATAAAGTTTTAATCGGACGTTTAAATTGGTTTAACATATATACCAGGAGATTCCAATTGAAAACATTAATTATTTTTACCGTTAAAAGCTTTATATTCTTTAATTTTGAACAGATTTAGAATTTTCTTGTAAAATCAGTTATTGTTCAACTTTGAAAACTCGAACGCTCTAAATTTGTATTTCTTTAACCCTTCGCCTACACACCTATTTTTCCGAATATCGCCTGCACACTGGGTCAATATGACCCTGTTCACTTTTTGATTGCGTATTATTCCAGAACTACTGAACTGATTGGCTTACAAAAATTAAGAAGTATATATTTTGTATGTTTAAGTAATTTATAAGTATTATAAAGGTCTTTAAAGTCTTTAACATCACCAAAAAAATTCGTGACAAAAAAAAATTTGTTTGAAAAAATGTAAATTTGTTTAAAAAATCGTTAATTTTTTAATTTTTAATATTTTATGATAAAAATTTACACGAATACTCTCGAAGTATGTTTGAATGATATAAAAAGTAGTCCTCTATTGTATTTTGAAAAAACAGTACTTATTTTGCATAGTGACGGAGGCTATCTATAGGGTGCAAAAAATGTTGGTTTTTTTCATTTACATGAATAAAAAATAATTCTGTCATTAAATAAATAAATAAAAAGTTTAAATTTATTCACTGTAAAAGTATTTTACATTTTATAGATAAATATACCATTGTGCACCATTGCATACCATTCTGCACTACAGAAAATGTGTACACTTATAAAAAATTTTAAAAGTAGTTTTTGGCACTTTTCTCACTTAAAAAAACGTTTTTATATGACCAAAATATAATAGGCACATTATGTTCGATTCGACACTAACTACACACATGGGTCATTTGGACCCTGCTCCGACTTCGGTCGCTTCTCGAACACAACTGATGACTCAACGCGCTACAGAAACTGTCTACATCCATAGTCGGGTTGTCGAACTATACCTGTAAGACAATATTATCGCCAATTTTTGAAATTCCTGTGCGCTGTATTCGATCATAGTCCTTGTATGGGTCCAGAGGACCCAGTGTGTAGAAGAAGGGTTAATTTTCAGGAATGTGTCGATTTTTTTCTTCTAAGAATTTGTAAGATTCCCGGGCAAGAAATAAATTCACTGCTACTTACCGGTTTCTGCTTTCATGAAAAATTCCTGGTAATTTCCCGGTCCAACAAACTGAATGACTTAAAATTAATACCTACATTAATAGACAATCTTAAGGATGAAAGCTTTTTCAACACATGGAACTCTTATCTGTTTAAAAAAAAGATTGTTTGAACTTAAATTATCGTGAATAAAAGAGATTACAAACTTTAACATTTTAAATGTAAAAGTTTTATATTAGTTAAACAGTTCTAACTTTGACAATAAAATGACGAAAATTACTAACATTTCATTAAAGATTCGTAATTTATTAGAGATTTTTCAAGAATTTAACATACATTAAAATTCAGAATACGCATAATTATTTAGAACATGCAGAAGTTAAAATACTAAGAATTGAACAATTTTAAATACAAAATATCAAGTTTCAAACTTACTTTATAATTTTTGAATTGACAACATTTCATACTAGTTACCGTTCAATATGAAACGTCAAAATGAAATGAAATTAATATTCTTACTTAAAATCTTACATATATTTAAGAGAAAGGTATTTTTATTCGATTGCTAAAAATTTTGTTTATTATTAAATTAATAATTGATGATACTTCATTTAATAATAATAATAATTCATAATATCAATAAATAAATAAAAATAATAATTAATTAATAAGATAGTAATAATATTAATAAAATTAATAAGATGTTATAATAAAATAAATTGCAATTAAATGGGGATCAGATAATTTGTTTAGGACTCTGGAGTACTCGCACTTTATATAGCCGAGAGGCTAAATTGTCAGGAAATGTTGAATGCGTTAAACGTTCCTTAATTGCTTTAAAACCCGCCGCATCCTTTTCGATTTTAGTCCAGAATACCTTGATCGCATGACGCTAGGAAAATGTTAAAAAAATAAAAAGGTGAGGTTTTCCTTAAAAGCTTCTTTTAATGTTTTCAAAATTTGTTTACAATTTTTGCTTAAATCAGAAAATAATTATTTTAATTAATTATTTGAGTTAAATTATGTTTATTGTGGAAGAAGCTTCTAATGTGTCCCCTAAGGGTTTACATTTTTCTTGCACCTTCTTCGCTATTCCTTTACACA
>JAWWLR010000128.1:21651450-21663719 GCA_035041075.1 Acraspis erinacei
AATTTTTTCGAAAGTTATCGTGCTAACAAACTAATTAACCACAGACAGACACATTCGTAAAAACCTGTTTTTCGGATCCAGGGGGTCTCAAATTGTGGACATTTGACAAAAACGGGGGGGGGGGGGGTCAAATTCTACACAAATTTAATGCCTTCTCTGATGAGAATGTAATATACAAAGTATTAAATACAATTTTCTAAAAGATCCTCCTTTCCATAAACTGCAAAATTTTTTTTTCAAATATAAAAAGGTATAATTAAAAAAATTAAACAATGCAATTATTTTTATTGTTATACTCTGTTTTAAATAAACAAAGATATCGATCTATAATTACCCTACCGTGAGTGTAAATATGGATCAAGCCTTAATAAGACTCTTAAAGTAGATATATATATGGTAAACAAAAATTGAGTACATTTTATTACTTTTGGTGATTTTGCGACCTGAAAAATTTACGAATTTCGATCCATAATTACCTTCGATCACGGTCTTTATTTTTGACTCAATTTTTCACCGAAAAATATGAAAATGTTAAAAAAATTGCAAAATCCGATAGTTGTATCGATTCTGGTCTATTTGGTAGTTATGAAATCTCTGTTCTGGAACTGCTATTTGTGCAGATAGGAATTTCCTAGCGAGTTGCCTCCAGTCAGTGGTAATGATGTACATATTTCCTTTGTTGATAATTCCTTCTGGACAATGAAATATTTACTCTAGCATAATTTTGTCTTGACAAATTTATGCGCTAGAATTACCATAGTTATTTGGTAGTATTTACGAGGTGTGCATGTTAAAAGCTTCTAGACATGGTGAGTGGTTGCACGTAAGCCCCAGATACGTGTGTTTGCAGGTTTACACAGGTACAACGAAATGTCTTGATAAGACGGAAAGGCATCAGTACGTTCTCTGTGTTTCGGACTAAGATAGGAGCAATTAAAAAACGTCTAAAAGAAAATATTTTTTACTATGCGAGCAGAGAAATTAGTATATAGATTCCTGTTACGAAGCTTTACTGAGCTTGGAGATATTTAGATGACTCGTATCTGTGGTAAGATTAGAAGTTTCAAAATAAAATTGTTCTAAGAATAGATCGTCGCACTTCGCTCCACTGGACGCGCAGTAAACTTTGTCGGTAGCTTTGATTTATATTTTACCAGATTGTGGAGTGACATTTAAACTGATACATACTGGTACAGATTCCTTTAAATTACTCGTATCATAAATGTAACACCTGGCTTGAGATTGCGTATACTTCTGAAAAAGGATTTTTCTTTCGATCTCTCTAATAGCTTAATTGGAAAGCACCCGATCGGCAATCGGAAGTTCTGCGGCTCATTTCCCAGTACTTTTGAGTTAAAAAAAAAATTATTTTCCATGTAGACAGAAATGAAGTTAAGTATTCTCTGCTATTTGAAGAGTTAACTTGGTCGATATTTTTTATTTCTATTTTCATAGATTGTGGAATGATATCTACACTGATCGATGGTAACTTCCTCTGATGTTAATACAGATTCCTTTAAAATCAGAAACTTCTAGATAGCTGTCATTATTGTGGTGTGTGGACAATTAATTTCATTCAGCATTGACGCGAACCCTAGGGTGGATGAAATTTACATATTGTATAATAATAGTAAATGTTTTCAGTTTATAAAATAGGACATAGAAAATGCTGACAGTATCCGCTAGATCATTGGTTAAATGTGTTTACATTCTAATTTACTCAAAGACGTAACTAATCACTTTAAACTATTCCTTTACACTCAGCATTCCTATCTACGCGACTTTGATCATTTTTGTGCCTCTTAACTATTTTTCGCTTTATTATTCCTTTACTTTTTTCTCCATTTCTGCCCTTTAATCACATATATTTTTTAAATAAAAATGATCAATTTTGCATTTTTCTCACTTTTTGTTACCATCAAGCCTACTTATCTATTTTCTCAGACTCATTTAGACAATTCTTTAATGTTGCTCTGCCGCATGCAAACAGCATGCACCTTCTGCCTCCCTCTTTATCGCAGTACTTATTCAGCTTTTCTTTGACTCGACATCTCATACGCGCAATTAATTTTTTTAATCCTCCGTCTCCTTTTCAATCCAAATATTTTGATAGTTCCTCGAACCTTATCCATTCGTATTTTTTATTACATCTCACCTCCGTTCCCTCTTCTCTAAGATCCTCACTTTCCAATACATTTTTTCTCATATTTACATGCCCTACTTCCTGTTCTTATTTTCACTTTCTCTGTTTATACTTCTCTTAATACTACATACCACGACAGCATCTGTTTAATCCCAAAAACCATTTAATATATTTTTCGTAAACTCTTTGGACCTTCATGCTTTCACTCCATACATTATTACACTTTCCACTCATTCATGTCTTAAAACGTTGTTTAAATAATTTCTATGTGAAAATCTACACCTTTATCCATTAACACCGTAGCTTTTTTTACTGTGGCTTCCTTCACATGTTCTCTCGTGTACCAATGTGTTTTTAAATAAAAATCCTTAATATAGGATTTCCTTTACTCATCAACTTTTACTTATATTCTATCATTTTACTAAAGGCAATTATTTTCAACCCTTCTAAATTTAATTTGAATTTATTTTCTCTCAGCTATTTCTCAAGATGCATTATTATTTTTTTCAGCACCTCTTCTTCCCTCATTTGACAACATTATATAATTTGCATATTCTAGTGACCAGAATATATTTCCCCCTAGGGCCAATCCTCCTTCTCGGCCTCTCTTAAATTCCTCTTCTAGATCCGCAATAAATACAGCAAATAGAAGTGGCCTTAGCCGGTACCCTATTGCCTCGGTCATAAGGATCTCAAAAACTTTGAAAATTCTTTCTCGACTCTTACTTTAAACTCAATTTCCTTATATAGTTTTTTAATCTTTCTACTCAACCTTTCCTTGGATTCAATTTTTTTAAATATGGGAAAAAGATGCACCTTTTTCGAAAAGAAAGCGTAGCCAATACTTGAAAAATATTGAATGAAATAATTTCCACCGGTAACATTTAATTTTGACCCGACCAATCCTCCTGTATTGTGAAAGGGAAATGTCCCCAAAAATATGATATAACAGTCTTATGTAATTTTAATTATTTTTTCCTTAAAAACATTGTGATTATAATTGTAATTATGTTAACAATTTTCATTCGATTAAACAATTTTTATACACTGAATCGTGAAAATTTATTATTTTCTGGAATTGATAACACAATTAACGAATTCTGAGTTTGGATTTAAAATTAAATCATTTTGTTAAAAATTCGTCTGTTTTGCATCTTTTTGGTAGAAAATTGAACTATTTGAACTATTTGAACTTTGTGATAAGGTCATTTTTCAAAGATTCATTTCTTTAGTCAAAATATATTATTTTTATAGAACATTTTTTTGTTTTATATCAAAATTAATTTTTGTATCTCCAAGTTTAACTATTTCATTTTTGCTTTGAAATTGATCCATTATAACCTACAAAATTAACTATTTGGTAGATAATTAATTTATTTGGTTGAAAGAGCGCCTTTTTTAGAATATTAATCTTCTTTGTTGAAAATTTATCCTTATGGGGATAACTTTGTTCAATTATGTAATAAACTGTCTGCTAGTACGAAAAACTTCGAAGGACTACAATTTTTTCCAGCTCTTTCAGGGCTAATTTTACGAAAAATTTGCAATACTAGCCCCAACTGAACTTGACTGGTTAATTTTGAGAAAAATTCCGTAGCACTAGCTGATGCGATTATTTAGGCAAATAATATTTATTTGCTTGTGGGCTTCCATAGAAAAAGCTAAAAAAATTCTAGTTTTTGTCGAATCTTTTGCATTATGATGCTTATTATTTCTTATTTTTTTATCTCAGAACTTATATTCTAATTCTTTGAACAATAACAATTTTCTTAATTTTTTTCAGGTTCTTTCTGTATATTTATTTTGTCAGACCCGTTTCGTAAAAATAAGAAAATACTGATTCATAAGCAACATAGTGTAAGAGATTCGAAGGAACGAAAACTTTCTCCATCTTTCCTATGCAAAGGGACAAGTGAAATTAATTGTTTAAATAATTTCAAACTGTCTTTCATAAATAATATCAGTCTTAACATTCATTAAACGCTGTAATAATTTTATAAAATAAAAACTTCTCACGATTTGCAACTAGAAAATTTGTTTAACAAATAAAATGGTTTCAATAATTGCCAAATATCCTAGATAATAAAATATTACTCTTAACATCCGTTAAATGTGTAATTTATTCTAGAAAACGCTAACTTTCCAAAATTAGGTTGAGAAAACTAAAGAAATAGAAATTCTGCAAATAATCGAAAAATCTGTTAAGCAAATATTATTTTTGGCATCAGTCAACACTATTATTGATCCCGGAAAAAGTAATTTTGTAATTTTAAAGTAATTTAAAAAATTTTAAATACCATGTTAAAAAATGTGAAATTCATTTTTCCGAAAAACTAACTAATTAAGAGGGATCGATCATTAAAAACTGAAACTCGAATTTTTAGACTGTCTATGGAGAGCCTGGCTTTTAAAGCAGCTGTCTTTGCTTTAAAAGCAAGTATTTCGAGATCTTAGTTCTCGCGCCAAAACGTGATAAAATCAAGGAGCAGTTCCGTGAATTAATGTCTCAAAATTTCTCTCGATGTTTTAAACTTAACACATTTTTGTATTCGAATCTTCTTTTAATTTATTAATTACTGTTGTGGGAAATCGAAATTTTTTGTTTCCTTATATTGTATACCTTTGTAAAAAGGTATTTACAGTTTAGAGTTAATGACGCTTTCACCATGGCGTGAAATATTATTCCATTGAAATATATATCACATGTAATTTGTCTCATGATATTGATATTTTGTCATCATTTCAGATACCTGATGCAGAATTTGTAATCATGCATGCAAGCAATTAGTCCATGTTACCTTAAAACGAGACGCTGTTTCCTTGATAATTCAGCAATTTAGCTAGCAATATTGATTATTCCTATATTAGAAAGTGAAAAATGTCATCGTAACTCGGTAGGATTGAATCTAAAACTCAGTTTTAGATTTTTTTAAATTAAAAACAAAGAGAATATTTATGTGATTATATTATAAATATAAAATATTGAAGTTGATTTCATAGTATGAAGCTTGGCATTCAGTTAATCTTTTAAATTCTAGTGCAAAATATTTTCATTTTGAGAAATAAATAACTGTTGAAGGCAACCACTATGTCTTTGGCGAAACGTCTGATTCAACAAAAATAGAACTTTGTATTTATTATATATTTTTTATTAATTAATTTATAATTTTAGGGTTATTAAAAAGTGACATAGTTCAATTTGGAATGTGTCAATATCCAGTATTTAAATCTTTATTTTAAATGTTTTATTTAAAAATTAAAAAAATTTGGTTTAAAATTTAAAACTGTGCAATTTTAAAGACTAGAATTAAAACTTTTAGAATTTAACAGAATCTGTTTCTTAATTTTTACTCTCTAATGTCTCTAGTCTTTCGTTTAAAATTGTCGAAGTTTCATTTTCTATTTGTTAAGTATTTTTGAATATACATTAGAAATGTTTATCAACACAATTTTAATATTTTTAATTGTCAGGTCTTGAGGGTTTTGTATTTAAAATAAATTCCACATTGTGGAATTGAACATTTTTAGTTCTGAATGCATACTTCAGAAGTTATTTGAGATTTTATTAAGAATTTTTCAATTTTGATGCAACTTTTGGGTTTTTTATTCGCCCCGTAAAGCGATCACTCATGAACGAAGAAAAATAGCGGGAATCTTGGAAAAAATCTACTTCCTATTCAAACTTTTTTTGCGTTTTAAGATATTGGAAATCTTTCTTTTAGTCTGATTTTCCTGGCGAAAAATTGACGTCAAATTAAAAATCTTGAATTATTTCTTAACAACTGCTGAAGAAGAGATAGATTTATGTTTCCACTTACGTCTACCCTTTTTCAAATATGGCCCCTTAAAAAAAATGCCATCGCTCAGAATTTTCCTATTGTCTACCTTTCGGGAAGCAAGCAATGAGTCGATTGTCTCTTACTTTCAAATAAACTGGTTCTAATTTGGCCACATTGAAAAAAACTCCCTCTTTTCACCTCACGGGTTGTGTAAAATAGGCATAATGCAGAGATGTTCTGCTGGAATGGGGATATTGTGTGATCTGACTCAACCATATATCTTTATTATGTTTTTAATTTTATATAGTAGTTTTTTTATCTTATGCCTTGAAAATTACTTTTTTTAAGACACATGTAAAAAATATATACAATTTACATTTTTAGTGTAAAATTGTTGTGGATGCAGGTGGCTGTTATTCACTGGTACTAATTTTAATACACCTATAATACCCTGGCTATTAATGCCGGCATTAAAAAAAACTTATGACAATATGTTGATTCCATAAAAAGTTAAAGTGGAGCATTTAAAACAACAACGATTCATAAAATTAAAAACATATAAAAAGCCTTTTATTTGCAACTCACATTAAACTGAAAAAATTCTTAAGTTCAAATAGAATTTGTAAGAAAATGCGTTAAAACGAAACCGAAGTCTGTGTAAGAAAAAGCCGAAAAAACAAAATAAAAACTGAACTCTATGGAAGGCTAACCATTTTTGTTCAATGCCGCTACAATCAAAAATAAATATGACTTTACTTCAAATTGTTTCATTTTCCACTTAAAGTTCACAACGAAAAATAAAAAAATAATGAGAAAAATTCACGTTCTTGGAATTGTTTCAGCAGAGCTTACAATGGTATTTTTTCTCGTTCTTATTTTTTCTTCTCGAGAAACGCCCTTGAATATCTTAGGGTACGTGTCTGGGATACCACAACAGTGCAGCGGACTTTCTCGTCCTGTTAACAGAAATGAGAATCCTCCGAGAAAATATCTTTTGACAAAAGTTTTCTCGCGTGATAATTCTTGGAATGAGGAGTCTGAAGAGAATGAGTTTAGGATGGGGGAGTCAACTGGGAAAGGTTGAAGTAAAATTTACGGCTTGTTGTATAAATACATACTTCCGGTGCGGTTTCCGCAAGAGAATACTTAACACATCGTCTCTGTAGTGAGCAAATCGATGAAGGGAGAAGTCACGGATTTGAGGGATCCTTCTAAATATCTTCACCAGTGGAGGGATTCAGTATAGCAACGTTGAGAGGATTTCTATGGCAGCAATAGGGAAGAAGACCTGTGGGAGTTGGAAACAGGCGAATATATTCAAAGAGAATCTTATTAAAGTCTAAGACAATACCCTATCTATTAGAACTAAGCCCATTAAGGAAAAGCGATATTCAATCTGTAATGTACGTATACTACTAAGATTGACAAAATTGCTTTATATAGAGTCGAAGTCGGTTTAGTTGATATTTGTAACAATCGAGAGGTTGACAAGCTGACACAAAAATATTTCTGACTTCTAGTTACTTTATGAGATTTTATAGACTTTAGAATACTTGAGTTTAATAATTCTTTTAATAATAGCTGAGTAGATAAAACTAATGACATTGATAATGATAAAAAAATAATAATAACAAAAGCCTCGATGGGTCAGGAAGTTAGGCGGTTGGACTTCACAGGTCCGGCATTCGATCCCTCAGTCAGTACCTCTGCAGATTTGTCTGTGTACTTTTGAAAAGTTCTGGTGATTCGGATCCTACCTTAAGCTACTATCATATACTTACTATCATATACCTACCCATCATATACTTGATGATATATTCCGCGAGAGTCCTGTGTAGAAACTTTTACCCAAAATATTCTAACTAAAGACCAAAAAATGCTTAAGACACACTGACTGAGGATTTATTTATTTATAAATATAATAATAATAATGAGCTGACTTTTTACGTGGTGGACATTCTTCGTTCACGATATATTTCGTCCACAAAATCGGATGTT
Organism: Acraspis erinacei; assembly: GCA_035041075.1. Classification (NCBI taxonomy): domain Eukaryota; kingdom Metazoa; phylum Arthropoda; class Insecta; order Hymenoptera; family Cynipidae; genus Acraspis; species Acraspis erinacei. Next base: position 21,659,371 of record JAWWLR010000128.1, read on the forward strand.
AAGATGGTCTATAGAGTCTATATCCTGCCTGCTCTTTAAATGCTTTCAAAAAACCGACGCTCAGTGCCTATCGGCCTTTTGACCAATTGTTTGCCTTTCAACTTTATAAAAGTGCATAAAATCCATCATTTTCGATAAGATATAAGCTCCTTATGAAGCTATGATCATGATTCAGTGTGATCTGCTGAATGTAGACAAGCCTTTCCCTGGGTAGCCCACGATTACTTGATTGAGATTCTCCAAACGTACAGGATTTGCCCAAGCGTGATTCAATTTCTAAGTCGAGGAATGGCCCTCTGGAGTACGAAACTCTAGTATTTTGAGAATAGTATACCGGAAATCTCCAGACTTTTGCGAATTACGACCGGCATTTTCCAGAGTGACACCTTTAGTATCCTATAGTTCTGTTTGGCGCTGAACCCATTTAGTAAGACCCTCAAAGACACGTTATATGGGCACAGCATAAAGAAAGGCAGGATGGGATACAAGCTGACTCACCTGCTTTATATGGATGACGTGAAAGTGTATGCTAGCTCGAGGAAAACACTGCAGAAGTTTATCGACATGATCCTGCAGTTTTCAAACTACATCCATATGGAATTCGGACTAGACTCTTAAACTCATCAAATGATCTGATACCGTCCATTATAAGCAGAATAAATCTAAACAGACCAGAATATACATAAACAGAACCATCAGAGTGCAGATGATGAAACAACGAATGCATCTCAGAAATTCGGTATGTAAAAGGATGGTCCTACCACGTTGTTGGAGAGGCAGAGGCGTGTTAGATATCGGTAAATTATTCAACATCATCTATGAAGGAGGTAGGATGTGCGTTTTGGAATTTCGCTGATCCATATGACATGAACATCCATGCTCCTCGTAACCTGATTCTGCTGCAGGAAAGGATGCCATTTTTCAAGTAGGTCCCAGCGCCTGTCCTCGAAAACGAGAACGACTGCCGATACTGAGATCAGACTATCCTTAAGAACCACACAGTTGTTCACAATAGACCCGATTTTGTGGTATTTGATAAGCGGTCACAGTACGTCATAAAAGTCAAAGTAAAACATCCAGAACTATAGAGTATTAAGACAATAAGCTCTGAACAACTGGGAATTAAAAAAGGTTCAAATTCATTCTCCTATGATTTCAGTTTGTACGGTGTTAGCTGCAGTCTACACCTGCCGCATAGTTCTGAACTTTTCCGACTACCAAGTAGAAGTCGGCTAGCTCCCTTTTCGATCGCTACGAAATACTTTTCTCATAATAAGCATTCTATTTGTTTCTGAAATTGAACTGAAGTGTATTTCTTTTTTATTTTTTACTACATAAAATTTTATCGTGTTCCATATTTTGTAAATATTTTGGTGTACTATCTCTTTTCTATTTATCTTATTCCCTGCCTTGTGATGGAAGGTTTCTTTGAATTACGATAACAATACAGTCAAACCTGCATTTAATGTCAATTTTAGAACTGTCCGTGACATTAAATCCAGTATATACTTATAAAAAATGAAGCCTTGGGAAATTACTGAAGAGATATCAAACATAACTAAGAAATATTTTTTTTAAGCAACTTCAGCTGAATTTAGTTGAATTAAGTTATTTTACATTAACTAATATTTCAGTGATTTTGAGAGACTAAAAAACTACTAGGAGAGTCTCTCAAAATTACAATCTTTTTAAAAATGAAGTCTGCATACTACATAGTCGATTTAACGCTCTAAAAAATTGCAACTGATACAGATCTATAAAATGTCAGAAGGTTTAAAAAAAGTTTTATCTTTCTACTATGGAAAGATTTTTGTGCGTTAAAAATACTCGAGACCTTTTCAGCACAATTGCTCACTGTCTTTTGGCCAGATGATTTAATAAATCCTATGTAGACATGTGATAATATTAAGGAATCTGGAACGGAACTTTTGTGAACATTTTTAGAATTTTAGTCTCATTCAGCAAATCTTTTTCGAGAGATGCATTCTAAATGACGTTGTATCAATTAAGAGAAAATTAAATAAAACTGTTTAAGTACTATTGCAAAAAGCGTACTTCCAATTGTAGAACTTTCTAAACGAAAGTCTTGAGTACTCTGGTCCTCCTCAGAATACATTTTTATCCTAAAAAGAACTTCAAAGTACTTTAAAAAAAATACATTCTCCAGTTCTTTAGCAAAAGCTTTTCTGGACATATATCCTACGTAACCCGATGTATATTTCAAGAAAATGACACAGTAAAACTTTAGCACTTTCGCTAAAAGAAGGTCCTCTAATAAGGGCTCTTTTTATAAAATTTTAGTGTTTTAGTACATCAAAGTAAAACTAGTCTATAGCTTAATCCTACTTGATCATTTCTAAATTTTGAGAAAATTACATATGGATACTTTAGTGCTTTTGCGCAAAAATGTTTTTCCAATTATAATTTTTTTAAATAACTTTGTGTCCTAATTCTATTTATAACAACTCAGTTAGGACGTTACTGTAATTTTTTATTGTTTTAATCCTCTTCTGCAGAACTACTTTAGGACTTATATCCCATATGGTCTATCACGTCAAAAACCTGAGGTGATGGAGCAAATCTGACACCAGACTTTCAGCATTCCAGAACACACCGAATGTGATCAAGATTTCCGCCCAACAGCATTTATCGTAATTGACCGGAAATTTATAGTATCCGATAATTTAGAACTTTGGCGAACGTAGCTGACATTCTGTGACCGATTTCCATTTATTCTCATTTTTCTTTTATATTTTTGCTCGACTAAGTCGCGTTGCGCATCGATGCCGTCGAAGCGTAAATCTTATTTTATCTTCCGTAAAACTATACAGAATTCTGTAATATTCTGCATCCTTTATCTCACCATGAATTCTAAATATGATTTAGTTCTATTTCAAAATTGTATATACTGAGTGGAATTGAATATAAAATCTATTTATTATCAAGGACTTAAAAGTGCATTTAAAATACATTTCTGCAAGCGATTTTACGTACACAACAAACTTCTGATACTCTATGTTTCGTTAATGAACACTAATTTCATTTAAGCTGCTGTTAAAATATAAACATTAACGTATTTTTTTTACTTGGATTCTAAATATACAATTTATTTTAACTTAGAGATTATCAATCATAGAACTCAGGTGATTGTGTGTTTTTTTCCAATGAATTACTGTATAGAGTACATTGTCCTTTTAGCATAATAATAGAACGAAATTATATCTGAAATATCTCTTACTTGTAGTACTAGCTCCTCATTCAAATAGTCTTGTCAAAGAAAGTATATTGCCATGAAATTCATAGAATCGCATAAGTTCCTTAAAAACTGGATGCAAAATATTTTTAAACATGTCCGAGGGATTGGAAAATCCAGCTTAATATTGACAAGTTAAAAGGTAACTTTTCGTAGAAGGCAAAGATTTTAGAGCTTAGGAACCTCGTTCGCCAATGGGAGCATTTTCAATATTTTTTAATTTAAATTGCTTAGCTTTGCAGGCTTCATTTAGAATATACACAAATTTTATAATGCTTGATTTGGTAAAAATTTCATTGCGTAACCCCGGAGAAGGTTACCAAAACCTGTTATTTTTCTTTTAATCCTCTCTTATTTTATTTACTTATAAAAGTCCCTATGTTCTATAATCTATATTTCAAATTAAAATTTGTGTAAAACATTCATAATCAACTTTTTCCTCTTTTCAATAGGAGTTATAGTAAAATATTTTACTATTATTTGCACACTCGGAAAGAAAAATTTCTTTCACTAAAAGAACCGTTTTCTTCAATATACATAAAATTTGGTTAAATGAAATAAATTTTGGTTGATACAAAAAAATAATGAATTGTCTTTTCTTATACTATTTAAGTAAATTTACAAAAATATCATTGAACTTCTGCTCCACCCCGACATCAGAATATTGGCTTAAAATTTAAATGATTCTTTTTTCCATATATTAGCACTATGCGACGAGCGCTTGACGCTTGTTTCACTAACTGCGATTTTTCAGTATTTATTTTCCACATGTTACACTGGGACCATTCATTATTTTCCTTCTAAAAAATTTAATACGAAAACTGCGACAAGAGCTGAACTCGGGCTCCCTGTTAATAATAAAGCAAACATTCCCGTAGTAAGAATCCAAATATTATTTTTGACGTGGATGAAAAATCGATTCCCGGGACTTTTCTTTGAGTGGAGAGGATTGGGAAAGCACGTGAGACAAGATTCTCTGCGAGGTACGAAAAATTGCATTGTGTGAATTCCTATTCGAGGGCTCGAAAGAGAAGCAATTTCTCTCCGACTGCGAAACGTGCATGGGACGTGCCGTGTTCACAGGCGGCTGGATTCG
>JAWWLR010000128.1:21663788-21675149 GCA_035041075.1 Acraspis erinacei
TTTCGCTTTTCACTTTCCGTATTTCGTAGTTGGTTCCTTGCTTTCCGCTTCTCAACAGTTTGCTCTCTAGAGCTCTTCTTCTTTCTTCGGCGAGCTTTCTGGTGCTTTTGGTTTATGTAGGTGAAGCGCTCTTTCAACTCCATATTTTCCTAAGCCCTCCTTAAATCTCAGCTCAGTGCATTACGTCTGTACTGTTATTCATATTTCACCAAGGCTGCTAAGAACAGCATTTCTGAATCAAGAGCCGGATAAACTGGCGCTCGGTTTCTGGAATAGGGAATTGCGAGCGAGCTCGTTCCGGTCTAGGTAATTAACAGTCTAACTCGATTTGCGAGTTTCCTTTAGAGAGAAAGACTTTTTTAGTTTTTACCCGTTTGTCATAGTTTTTAGTTCAGAACCAAGCTTCCTGACGTGCAGTTAACCTCTCGTAACTTTACGCTGGATTACAGTATTTCAACAGATTTTACGGCCTTCTGGGCTTTTCTGGGATTTCGAGTGGTACTCTGGCTTCATGGGATTTCTGCAGCTTCACGCGGTGTCTAGGTTTACATATGTTCCAAGTTTCTGAAACTGGACTAGGTATAGATTATGTTGGTCTTCTCATATTTTCTTCAGAAGTTTCAAATGGTAAATTGGTACACCCATTGATTTTATTGAAACAACAACTTCATCTGATCAATACTCATCAATAAGGAGTATGTATTCACCATTTACTCTGAAGGCCAATGACGATATTTTTGGGATTTTTAGATTATAAATTTCGCTGGAAATTCACAAATGACAATATAAGTAGGTGTGATAAATTTTGCTAGCAAAAAGGCGTACACTTTTTCTAATTCATGTTCAGCGCTGAATTTAATAACAAACTATACCAGACTTGATTTAAATAAAAGAGAATTTAGGTAAACTCAACATTAGTTACACTTAATTAAAAAGGACTCAAGGGAACACATGTGATTTCAAAATTCATTGATAAGTCTATGTAACAACAAAAAAAGATGGACTAATTACCAACAAGTAATTTTCGTATGTTTCCGAATTATATTTTTCAGCTGACATTAAAAAATCTTTTCTGCATTAAAGAGCATTAAACTGGGAAAATATACTTAGAAAAATTGGAGAAGTCTAAAGAATAAAAATATTGAAGGCAGCAAGTTTGATCTTTTTAAAATTTCGAAATGTCTCTTAAACTTAATCGATGTTTTTATAACTAACTCTTGTTTTCGAAAGAGACGGATTTTCTACAAACACCTTCTAGCTTTTAACATTAAAATATGAATTATCTACGAAATATATGAATTTTCTATCAATAAGATTTTTTTCTATCAAAAAGATGGATTTTTAAGGAAATAGTTATATTGTTAACCGAACAGATGAGTTTTCAACGGAAATGTTGAATCTCTAATAAAAAATATTAATCTTCCAGCAGTTGGATATATAAATAAAATTTAAACTTAAATTTTAAAATTAAAAAAAAACTTGTCAATAAAAAAATGTTAATTTTCCAACCAAAAAGATGAGTTTTCAACCATATACTTTAGGTTTTAACAAAAAAAGATTTTTTAGTCATGATGGAAACAAAATTTCAAAGAAAAATTATAGTCAGTTTAAAATATATTTAGGACTTTCGGAAGTTTAGAAGATAAATATCTTTCTAACTGACTCAAGCTATTGCTAGAATTTGGAAAATTATAAAGATTGATATTTTATCTTTCAGATATTTTCGACATTTGTAGAAATCTTTTGAAATCGTTTAATACCTTTTAGAATTTTCTTTAAAAATCCATTTATTAAAGTAAAGTCATTACAAATTTTGCCAGCAATTTCAAAAAAAAGTTTTATTTTTTTCTAGAAGCCTTTCAAAAGAGATTCGAAAGTTATTCCAAATGCTAAGAACTTTAAATTTCGTTTAAAATGTTTGGAAATCTTTTCAAATTTCAAATTTTTTAAATCTATTTCCATAACTTTCAAAACCTTCTATGCATATTTCAAATTTTTTCTTAAAATTCTGAAGAATTTAAGAAATGGCCTTCAAATTTTTCAGATTCTGTTATGATAACTACTAAAATATTTTAAAACCTTAAGAATTTTTTTAATTTTCGTGAAACCGTCCAAAACTTCACTTTTAAATATTGAAAAGTATAATTTTGTAATACTTTTTTCAAATGTTTTCAACTTTTAAATGAATTTTGAATCTTTTCATAACTTTTAAACGTCTCCCAAAATTACTTCAATTTTTTACAAAAAGTTGTAATTTCGCTAATTGAGAAATTCTGGTGTAAAATCATCAACATTCTTTTTCGAAATTTTAGGAAATAATTTAAAATGTTCTGAAATCTTTGGCAATTTTCTTTTCAAATTTATTTTCCAAAAGAGAATCTCAGTTTAAATTTTTCAATGAATTAAACGAAATTTTCTTATCTTGACACATTTTAAAATTCGAACTCTTATTTTCGAAGTCTTTAAAAATCCACACAATTCGTTTTCCATATAAAAGTTTTGGACACCTTTTTTAACTGGATTATTATTATTATTGCATATATATTAATTAGATCACCTTACATTGCTCATAAACCTGAAGTTTTTAGTTTTTTTTCAAAGAAACATTAAGTTTTGTATAATTGGATAGACACAGTCAGATTTTTACTCAGAAGTCATAATCATGTAATTAAAATGTTTAACCTGTTCCTTGTGAATCGTGTCATTAAATCCAATAAATACAGAAAAAATTTCTTTGATTCAAGGCGTGCATGTTTTTGAAGAACATTTATTCAGTTTCAGTAAAAACTTGATTTTCTTTTCAGGTGCTACTAAACTCTCATTTAAAAAATCCTTAATATACAAAATTTATAAGATTAGCCTGCAGTGACGCGAAAGCAGACTTTACCATTCCAAATCAACTAGAGCCCTGCTGTGGGACCCTTTCACTTCATAAATTTTGTAAAGAGACTTGGCCAAAGTTGCGAAAAATTCAACGTTTCTTTCCAAAATACTAATAAATCCCGAAATTTCAGAAATTTGCTATGGTTTTTTGCCCTCTTTTAAATTATTTATTGTATTTTGTAAAATAATTCCTGTCTTGTTACGAAACTGGTTACGATTCTTACGAGTCTAGGAATAAACCTTTCAGGATGAAGTTTTCAACTGGTTCGCTGAACATAAATCCCATTATTGAGTTTTTCCATCTGAAAACTTTCTCCTCGTCTTGCAGTGTTCGTTCAAGAGAAAAAGGGCGGCAGTCATGAGCGAAAAATTCCGATGTATCATTCGCTATTTATCGAAAGGGTATAAAAAAAAGTCCATAAGTTGAAGTCGGATACGGTTTAATTTATATTATATCATTTTCTATCCACAGACGGTTTTAGGTCTCATAACAGAAAAGTTTTCCTGGCAATAAGGTAAAATGAAAAGTTGCTCGGGATGGCGCAAACTCTAAAACTTTTACGCAAATAACGTCTCCGTATGCAGATACATTTCTATCAACCTGTCTTCCTGAAACACGCAAAACTTATCACACGTGAGGGCGCGTGATGGGCGTAATACTTTTCAAGGTATGTATCTACAATAATATCTCTCTATTTACACACATACTTTGACAAACAAGAAATATTCACGCTTCCCGTTACCGGGTCACGACGACTTATTGGATCTAGGGAAATATTTCCTCATAGGATTTATTCACGACGGGCCGCAATCACGACACATGTATCTCTTTCAAAGAAGATTTGCCTCAAGCTCGGAAATTCGATTTTTAAACTTTAAATTGCGAACCACGGTCCTAAAGATATGTATACCTATGCCATAATCATCTTATTTGTCTCCGACTTTGCAAAAAATCGAATGGTTTTCTAAGATATTGGGAAAAGAGTTATGAAAGTCAAACCGAAAAAAAATTCATCTGAAATATATTTTTGATAGAAATAAAATGGTTTCTGGGCAGTATCTATTAAAGAGTTCGTCAAAGAATCTCTGGCTTCAAACTCGACTGTTCAAAACTGATTGAACTAGGGAGGTTCTTTTCTGCAGTTTTCCTTGATCCTGGTCAAACGTCTAGGCAAAACTCGGATTCAGTCGCTGGTTATCACCGGCTGTAATTAAATTCATACAGTAATCCTAAGTCCACCTAAGTAAAAGAAAGACCAACCTTACGGGTTAATAAAAATAATAATAACAATAATAATTTGAAATTAAATTTTTCTTGAAAAAAGATCTACTCTCGTCACTCCACCGAGAATCGAACCACAGAACTTCCGATTGCCGACTAGGTGCTTTCCCATTAAGCTATTTCAGAGATCGAAAAAAAATCATTTTTATCAATGTACGTTTTCTCAAGCCAGGTGTTACATTTAGGATACTATTTATTTAAAGGAATCTGTATTATCATCCGAGATATCACTATCGATCAGTGTAGATATCTTTTTCACCACACTGAGAATAGAAATCAACGTATGGATCAAGTTAGCTCTTCAAATAACAGAAAATACTTAACGTCATTTTTAGACTAGATGGAAAATAAATAAAAATTGTATTTAAATTAAATTTTTGCTGAAAAAAGATCAACTCTCGTTGCTCCACTGGGGATCGAATCACATTCCTTCCGAGTACCCGTCAGATGCTTCCACATTAAGCTATTAGAGATCGAAAGAAGAATACTTTTTCAAAAATATACGGGCCCGCGAATCGGGAAGTTTGTGGTTCGATTCCCAATAGAGCAATAAGAGTAGATCTTTTCCAGAAAAAAATTTAATTAAAATTTTTTTTAAATTTGTTTTCTATCTTGTCTGATGATGATACAAATTCCTTTTAAATAATAATAATGAAACATCGGCTCAAGGAACGTTGTATGGACAGAGATTTTTATCCTCTGTGTTCTATGTTCATAATCTTACTGCTTTTGATTCGGACATTCGATGCAGCACTGCACTCGGATTTTGCATTTGATATTTAATATCCACCAAGTGACAAAAACTTGATTTTCAAAATTCCCTGACCAATGTATCATTTTCTCTTATCGTGAATATTCAAAGCCCAGCAATTTTAGCTATTTTAATCAAAAAGGCAATAACGAATTATCAACAAAATAATTCAACTTTCAACAAATAGTTGAATTTTTATCAAGAAACATGAATTTTCAACCAATAAGATTAATTTCTTACCAACAAAAAGGATGAATATTACAAAAATACATGAACTCTCAAACAAATGGTTGAATCTTTAACTGAAAAAGAAGAATTTTCAACCAGAAAGGAAAAAGTTTAAATTTCAGTGAAAAATTAATTCTCAGCAGAAAAAGGAATTATCAACAACTTAGTCACATTTTAACCAAAAAGAAAAATTTTTAACTGCAATAATGAAGTTTCCAATGAAACGGAGCAGTTGAATTTTTAACCCAAAATGATGAATTTTCATCAGAATAGTAAGACTTTTAAGCAAAGAGATGAACCTTGAAACAAAGAAATATGTTTTTCACAAAGTGGTTTGTTGGATCACTGGATCCAAGGAAATGCGTTTTTTTTTCTTTCTACAAAGGAAGTTTCTTACTCCAGTTGAGCAAATATTGTTTGCAGGCAAAAAAATAAATGTGGAAATTATTAAGTCAGAGAGATGACTTCTTGGAAGGTGAGAACCTAGTTTCTTGGAATCTGTTTTACGCATCCTAAGAAATATTTCCTCATTTTAATGAAATCGATCATTGGAACTAAGAAATATTTTTTCTAGGTTAATTCATCGAAATGGAAAAAATATTTATCAGAAGCTAAAACAGTGAAAAATATTATTGCAAGTAAATAATTGTATAAATGAAAAATTGCAATTATATATTAATTCATATTGAATACATTGAAAGAGATAATGGATTGAATATAAATAATTATTTATATTCAATCCATTATCTCTCCAGGTTATAATCTGCACTTTATTAATTCAAATAAATTTTTACTCGAACGAACAAACCGCTGTATTGCAATAAATATAGGAGCCATGCAATTTAATGAGCATTTTTTTAGAATTTAAAATTATAAAATATTTATTATTTACTTTAATTCTCATAAACTCTTGAGTTAATAGCCTGAACGCTTTACTTATCAAATATCTTCAACTTCAAATAAAAAAATGTTTCCGGCATTTTAGCAGAAAACTAATCTGCTTTACGGAAACTTTATTATATAATAAGTTTTTTTTGAAATGATGTTTCTTATACACTTTCTGAAAATCAGAATCGTATTTAGACCTTGAGAATTTCTAAAAAATAGATATTAATTTTTCCCTGAATGCACTTTTGTTTGAGGCGCTTGACCTTCGAAAAACTGCAAATTCAAATAAAACAATGTTCTCGAAGGGTTTAAAACGCAACTTTTTAGCATTGTTATTTACCTATGATTTGAATAAAGGTGCTTTAAATTAGGACCGACTATATTATTTTTATTAGTAATTTATATTGATTTAAATTTAGTTCTTTGGGTTTAATGCATTTTAAAGAGCTTAGTTTTTTCTCTCGCATTTACCCTTATTTCCTTTAAGTTTAATTTCGTTCACTGTAATCCGCTGAAACAAGGCCACGTGAATTATTTATTTAAAACTTTACTTCAGAGAATTCAGCTAAATTCACTTGAATTTCGTAAGACTTAAACGAAATTAAATTGGATTCAAGTAAAATTAGTTTTGAATTCAATTGAATTAAGTTAATTTTTTTTCAATTTAACCCTCAATTCTAGACAACCCGAAAAGACTGTAAATACTTTTGTTTTTCAAAATTGAAACCTTTAAAAGGAAAAAAAGTCATCCTGCAACTTTTTGGAAGAAAAATCAATTTAGTTGAAATTCCATGTTCCTTGAATAAAAATGCAAATTTTTGATTAAAGTTTCGACAATTTTTTAAAACGTGCTCGTTTTACGTTAAAAAGTCAACTATTTCGTAGAGAATTAACTATTTATAAACTTATATTTTGGTTTTGAAAAGTTAATGAAATATTTTTTGGATGAAAAATTTATATTTAACGATGAAAATTTATCTGGAATCTTTTTTGAATGAATAGTTAACTCGTTTTTTGTATTTTTAATCAGAAAATTGATCTATTTTAGTAGAAACTGTATCTTTCTTGGCTTAAATTTCCACTGTATGGTTGAAAATTAATCTTCTTTGATTGAGGATTCAACTATTTTGTTAGAAAATTTTGTTTCAACAACTTTGTTAGCAAATAATTTTGTTGTTGAAAATTCATATTTTTAGTTAAAAATTCATCTCTTTGGTGAAAGTTCAAATATTTGGTTGGAACCTAATCTTTTTCATTGAAACTTTTATTGTGTGGTTAAAATTTGAACTACTTTGTTGAAAATTTGCCTATTTTTGAATGAATGTTTTATCACTATGGATGACAATTAAAATGTTTAGTTGAACATTATATTTTAAATGAAAATTCATATTTTTTGGTGGAAATATCAACTCTTACACATTTTTGTTGACAAATTATTTTTGAGGTTGTGAATTCAAATATTTTGTTTAAAATTTAATTATTTTGTTGAAAAATCAAGTATTTTGTTAAAAAGTCATGTTTTTCGGTAGAAAAGTAATTTTTTGTTAAAAATATATAAATGAATTTGAAAAATTGTTTATTTGTATATAAAATTTTGTTTTATTTCGCTTATAAAATACACTGAACTAAAAATAGTCAAGGTGCACACATTATTATTTCTGGAAACCATAAATTATGTAGAGTAAAAGAGGAGGGGGAGAAATAATTTTTACGGTTAGTTAAATAGAATTAAGTCAACTTTAGAATTTTCAAATTCAACATAAATTTAATTGAATCTGAGAAAAATTAACTAATGGAAGACTGAAATTCTCTTGAATTCAGTGGGTTAAATTTATGTAAATTTACTTTTAGTTCAGTAGAATTTTGGGGAACAATTAGATTTTAAGTTGTATTTAACTCAATTCACTTTCAATATATTTAGTAAGATTTATTTTGTTAATTTAACTTATACTTTGTACGATGTCAAAATTTAAAGTTTCTAGGCCACGGATTATAATTATTTGTACGTTTTATTTACCATTTGAGTAATAGGTACTAATGAGGTGTTTCCGACAGACTAAGTTTTTCTTACATATTTATATTTTTGTAATGGGAAAGTAACGAAATTTAGACTTTTGAGGATTTCGAAAAAGAAATATATAAGCTTTTTAGAAATTTTGAAAGTTTTTAAAAGAATAAAAATTTGTTATCAAAATGCGTAGAAAAGCTAAACAGAAATTTGTTGAAAAATTAATTTAAAAAGAATATTAAAAAGTTTTATAAAATTTTCAAAAAAGAATATGAAAAATTTTAAGGCAAATTTTTTAACGTTGCAGGATTTTGGAAAAAATGTAGGGAAAATTCCAGTTGGAAGATAATATTAGATTCCTCGAAAATTTTTTCATTATTCTTTAAAGCGAATTTTTGAGACAATGGTTTAAAAATTCCACCACAAATGTTGATGTATAAATCAATGTTTCTATCGCAGAATTTACGAAAATGATATAAATGTTTGGTTTATTCTTCAATGTATAGAATTGAAAATGATAGTGTGGGTTTTTTTTTCAAATCTTTGAACTGGACAATGTATAAGAGTCAAAAAATGAAAATTTTACAGTTTAACGCTTTGAATGAAAAACTTTTTAATTGGAAAGTATTAAAAACTTCTATTTTCTAAGCGTACATTATTGATCGATTGAACTAAAAAAGTGTTAAGCTTTAATTTTAACAGCCTTTCACTCTGTGTGCTTGTATTTGCTGATAAGTTTTAATAACTTTAAATAAAAAAAATGGGTATTTCCAATACTTTAAGTATTTTAATTTCAATTCCGTGTTCAATTCTTTCTCAAGAAGTTGTTTTTTTCGACCTTGGATGATAAATGTTGAGAACATTGCAATGACATATAGAGTGTGCAATCGATTGATATGTTATTTAATACCGATTATTAATTAATGTCTTTTATTATTATACTATTAATTTATAGTTTAAACATAGAAGCTTTTTTAATAGCTGTCATGTATAAAAGTTAATTTAAAATTATCTAATTGCAACGTTCTGAATATTTGTCAAACTAGGTTGAAAGTGAAAAAATTTTCAGTAGCAAAACCTGTAACTTCCTCTAGATTCTTATAGTTGGAAATTCTCAGAGTTGTACTTTATTGCAAATTATTGTATGAAATTAAAACTACAATAAAATACAGCAATATACAAATAAGTACAAATAAGTACATCATTTGTCTGAATAATAGAGAAAAGTTGTGCTCTTCTGTAATTATGCCTTTTATTTACTGTTATTATTTGTAAATTCCTTTAAGAATAGTTTTATTTGGGTTGTTCAAAGAACAAAAATTTTTTTTTCAGAAATATGCCATTAAATTTAGTGAGATTTCTTCAAAATGCATGGTTTAAACACTCTAGGAACAGATGGGCGCTAATGATATTTACATAAATTTTATTTAACAAAGCCACTGAACAGGAAATGAAAAAATTAATTAAATGGTAGCTCATGTAACAATATGATGAAAAATATTATTGTGGCTTTTCTTCTTGCTGTATTCGTGTGGTTACCTCTTTTGAGATCAATTCTTCAAATATTGGAACACGAATTCTCGAAGCAATTATAAAATCGACCATAAGAGAAACGATGTTCTTCAGTAACGGGAAAAGTTATTTCCCTCGCGTACGATAGCAAATAAAGCATTACATCTAAAAACACGTTATCTTTTGCCATTATTTATTTCAGACTGGAACTGTCTATTTTAATTAATTAAGAGTGCATTTTTTTAAAATGAAAATTAAAATAGTAAAATTCGGAATATTTTAACTCACAAAAGTCACAATATTTGTGGTTGTTTGGAGTACAAACGACTTATATTATACAAGCTTGATATTAGAATTTTGTGTCTAACAGAGTTGTTAACCTTTTTCGTTTATCATATAAAAAAGTCAGAATTATTTCAAATATGATAAATGTTGTACGACTTTCACATCTTAAAATATTTAAAAACTGTGAATTGAACAATTTCATATTTTACTTAATCATCTTTCAGCTTGAAACTTCGAAAATTAAATCATTACAAACAGGAATCGTTTAAAAGTAAAAAAACTTTAATTAAGGACATTTAAAATCTAATAATATTATTAATATCAAAACACTGAGAATGGTTTGGTTTTATATTTAAGTCTTTCAAGAATGTATTGTTTGAAAATAATTGTATTTTAGAGTTGAGGAAAAACTGATTAAAACAAATGCTTAGATAAATAATTAATTCTAACCTGTAATTTCCACTATTTCATAGTTTTAAATTAAAATTAATAACGTATTGTAAACTTTTACAATTTTAAAATTAAAACCTGAATATTTATATTTGCTTATGTTAATATTTTTGATAAAAAATTGACCCTCTCATAGAAAACAATTTTCAAATTTCGAGTGCTTAAATTGAAACATTTTGAAAATTGAGATTTTTTGAAAAAGTATTAATCACTGAATATTTTTAAGTCACTTTTCGAATTTCCAAATCTCTTTCTACTACTTTTTGAAATTTAAATTACTTTGTTAAAAATTAATTTTTTGTTGAAGATTTATCACTTTATTTGGAAATTCCATCTCTTCAGTTGAAAAATGTTTTTTTTGTTGAAAATAAATTTTTTTAACTAACCGTTGAACTATTATTGCTTTTTAATAAAAAAATAATATTGTTTGGCTTGAAATTCAATTACTTGGTGCAAATTTTAACTACTTTGTTAAGAATTAATTCAACTATTCCAAATTCAAAAGTGGGGTTTTTAACAGACAAAGATTCTAGAAACTTATACAGTTAAATCTTGAACTAACAAATTTTCTAACAAAATTTAACTGCTGAATTTTGAACTATACTACGCATTTAAAATTGAAAATTATTTTGTATTACAGAGTAAGAGTCGACCATTTCCAAATTTACAATCTTTAGAATTGAAAGTTTTTTTCTTTGAATTGTTGAAAAATCGTACAAGATTATATTGATAGCCTTTCAACAAAAAAATGTACCTCTTTCAATTCTAAAAATTACAAATGGGAAAAATAATTGAAAATTTTCGAAGCTGTATTAATAACTGATTATATTTAAATTATGTTTCCAATTTACCAAGTCCCTCTCCAAATTAATCCGGAAGTAATCGATGGAGTCGCGGTAAAAATAAAACCATGCAAGAACTAGGTATTCAAAATCGAATTATTTTTAATTGAATAATTTTCCACATTTGAACATTTAAAATTATTGCCACTCAATTTTTCCCTAAGTGATTAAACCGTACAATTGAACCTTGTAATTATAGTGATATATAATATACATAGTAATATAATATAAT
>JAWWLR010000128.1:21682114-21695161 GCA_035041075.1 Acraspis erinacei
ATATTTATTTACAGTTTTGCTTATATGAAGAAAGCTATTCTATTAGTTTTATGTGAGCCTAAAAGCTGGTTGAGAACGGCAAAACATTTCTTTAGTAAAGGATGCAAGATATCAAAAAAAGAGCAAGAGCCAAAAACGAAACTCAATATATATGTAGTACGTATTGCCGTCTATTTTCAAGATATTTTTAATAAGAGGGTTTTTTTGTTCAGAAAATCTACTTTCCAGATTTAAAAAAAAACATAGGCCATTTTATGATTCTCCTAAATTATTATGGAATCAATTCAAAAAGCAAGAATTCTTAAGTCGAATAAAAAATCCTGAATATCTGCTCACGTTTCAATACTACACTTCATAAAAAATCAAAAAATTCCTTTTTAAACTGTGAAATACGTTTCCTTTATTTTCACTATAAAATTTAACCTAAATAAAAAATTTCTCTGACACACTAACATGGATCACTCTTCCTAATTTGACCTTTCGACGAAAAATATTTTCATTCAAAAGTAGAATAACAAACTGCAGCCCAATCAATGATTCCTGTCACAAATATTTATTGAGATTTTGCTAAAAAAATGCTAAACTTACAGGCTTCTAGATATATGTTATATGCCAATTTCCGTAAATTCGTTAACTATGATTTTCAGTACTTATTGGCCTTTTCAACTCCACAGCTCGAAAATTCCTCAGTATAGCAGCTGGGTTTGTAGTTCAAGCCTCCTTTCGGAATAACCTTCTACACCTTTTAATTTGTTTTCCTTTCATTCTGAGGTTGGTGTTCCAATTCCCCTAGCACTTCTGCCTCTTTAGCCGAACAAAGAACCGAAACAAAGGCAGCGGAAGGTCCGGAGCAGTCCGAAGACACGTATCTAGTAATTTTATCAGGTTGAGTGTTAATTGGCGTTCATCACCGAGTCACTGCTTGTATACAGGATGGTGGTATATAAAGCTGTCGGGGTGAGTTGTGGCAGTGCTAATTATCCCGTAGGAAAATTCTTCCACAAGCTCGGGCGCACTGCCCTCACCTAATTTTCTACTCCACATCCTTCCCCCTACCCTTACCCTTACTCTGCTACTTTTTCTAACCCACACCCCTTCCCCTGACTTACTACTACATTACCCCATATTACCCCGGCACACTGGCAAACACCCGAGCTCTTTTCTCGGAGAACGAAGCGTGTACAAGGTATATGGCACGTCCATAACTTCTGAGCCGGATTGTTAATTGGATTTTTCTCACTTCTTTCATTTGTATGATCACAGAAACCCCTGAATACCTCCATGACACCCCTACATTCCAATCTCGGAACGCTGTCTCTTTTTCTCACTTTATACTTATCGACGTATTGCAATTGTATCCTTTCAGTATCATGGAAACCCCCCTTTCACACCTACCTTCCACTGTTGCCGTGGAATCTTTCCCCCATTAATTGTTGTTTTGCTTCGATTTTTGAAATCGTAAAATTGAGACCAGTGTGGCAAGTAGAAATAAATCGTGATTTGAGTTTCAGAGGGATTGGTTTTCATTTATACAGGTGATTTTTCTAGACGGGGTTTTCGAGAGAATAGTGAGAGAATTGAAGAACAAAATAATCATGAAATTTGAGAGCATGAATATAAATCGAATAGGGTACGAGATAAATATTCAATAAGGATATGAAAAAACAAATGCAGGTTGTTTATAATGTGTTTCTCGCACACTGAAAATTTAAAGCAGAAAGTAAAACTCTACGTCGTTTATTATACACGGCAAACTCCTATGCGTATTTATTCTAATTAAATTTTTTCACTCCATTAAACCCTACACTTTAAAACTCTACAGAAAATTAGAAATCAAGTTTTGCGTATCTGTGAATTCCGCACAATATTATTTGTTAATTAATATTTCGAACGCTCTCCACAGTTAAAAATGAACATCATGAAATTCTAGCAAACCAATGCAGCTATTTATTTTATATTAATTTTAAAAAGTTTGTACAAT
The DNA here is from genome assembly GCA_035041075.1 of Acraspis erinacei. Lineage (NCBI taxonomy): Eukaryota > Metazoa > Arthropoda > Insecta > Hymenoptera > Cynipidae > Acraspis > Acraspis erinacei. The sequence goes on from JAWWLR010000128.1 coordinate 21,684,096, forward strand.
TTAATTCTATACGCGGATATTCTAGACACAAAAATGCAAAACAATTAACAAAGTATTGCTGTGTGCAGAATTTTTATGCGTAGAATTTTATTTTCTGAAATTTTTTAATTTAAAGTGATATTATTCATTTTGTTGTAGAATATTCTTGTCTAAATTATAATCGTGTGGAGTTAGTTTTAACAAAAAAAAAATATATTTTTAATTCTGTGTATAGAGCTTAAGAAAATTAAATTATTAAATTATATCCTGTATAGTTTACCTTTATCCCCAAAAACTATTTTAGAACTTCGTGCAGAATTTTGTGACGTAGAATTTAATTGTGAAGAGTTTCAGATGTAAAATAAATCTACATAAAAAACATTAAAATTCCTATAAATCTTTAAACCGCCTGCAGATCCTTGGAAATTTATTACAATCCTTTAAATCTTGAAAAATTCCATAAAATACCTAGAAATATTTAAGCCCTTCAATATAATTTAAAATAAACTTATTGATTAAAGTTCTATTATAAAACCCGCTTAAATTCCTAGAAATCTTTCAAGTCCTTAAAATATTTGAAGACTTGATAAAATCCTTAAATCTTGTGAAATTTCTCGAATTACCATAAATCCTCTTAAAATTTTAATTTGTTTAATTTATTCTTCAAAGTGCAGAATAAATATCTTGAAATGTTTGTAAATTCTACAAAATTGTTTGAAATTCCTTAAAATCTTTGAAAGAAGTAAAAATCCTTTTATATCGCTTGTAATGTTTTCAAATTCCTTAAAATATATAGAGATATTTGTTATCTCTTGAAAACCAATCAAATATTTTAAAATCTTATAAATATTATAAATATTTACAAATATTATAAATCTCGTTTAAAAGCTTTAACATCATTGAGCTCAGTCATTACAATTCTCTAAAAAAACAGTTAAATCCCTATTAATGTTCGAAATAATTTAATCTTGTGAAATTTCTTGACATCCCTTGAAATCTTTGAATTCTTGAAATCCGTAAAAATACCATATCCGAGAAAAATCCTTGTTAATGATATAGCGTGTCCCGAAAAACGAAAATATTGACACACAAAGAGTAATTTAAGAAGTACGTTTAGACTCGTGAAAAGAACAGGCGAAAAGAAGAAATATATATTTTTTTAAATAAGCAAATGTGGATAAGGACCTAATTCTTAATCGAATGGGACCACAATCATCTAGAGGGTAGAAGTTTAGGTCAAAAAATGAGTTAAACCAGTAAAATATATTTTTTAAATTTAGCACTTACTATATTGCATAATTAACATCGGCACTGAATATCTTTCATCAGTATAATACCTCTTATAGTAGTATTGAAATAGGAGCATGTGTATCATCAATTAAATATCAGTTAGTTGCGGTTGACCGTATTTTTGCCATTCACTGAAATAACTCAATTATCCATAAATTTAAAAAATCCTTTTTTTCAATTGTCAGGAATTATAATAAAGATTTATGTTAAACCTGATTCACTCTTGTTAAAATATTCCTTTAATAAAAACATTATACCTATTTGCAGATACAAGGAAATTATACTTATGAAACACAATACTTCTGTATTTATATAAAAGAGATTATATCAGGTTTACGCGAGAATTCAGATAAATGATAATCCAGAGAATGGAATATAAACGAAAGCCTTGATTGGCTTATCACTTCAATCGCTATTCGAGCTCATACAATTTTCAAGCGAATTTGATATTGAAAGCATAATCGATAAATAATTTTTAGGTTCATAATAGTTCAGATTTCCATTCAGGATGAAATTCATATCGCTTGTGAAATAATGACTGGTACAGACCGTATCAGTTTAATTTTATTTGATAGTTTTCAATTGAATTTCAAACCCTATAAATCTCACAATTCAGTTTAACTGATAAATCCGTTCTGTAATAATATTCAATGCAATCAATTGTCAGAGTTGTCACCATGAGCTCATGATTATTTATGCTATATTTAGATATGAGGGTATTTATATTCTAGCTAATGACGCTTTTCCATTTTCGCTTATACATTACTGGTCATAATTTTTCGTTTACCTTGTTTTTTGATCACTGATTAATCGCTCTTAATTTCAAGTATGTCAGAGCTAAAATAGTTCATATTTAAAGGTTTTAATGCTCTCAAAATTTTGTATAAAATAAACCCAAGATGAAGCTAATTTTTCTATGTTTTAAGTAGATATTGTAACAATAGTGTACATTTAAATTTTTGCTTGAAATTTACTCTCTAAGTTTGAATCACTTAAAATGTTTACTAATTTCAATTTATGGCTCAATTCTAGCTATAAATAAGTAGTTTTTACTGATAAGTAAGTAATTTTTACTGATACATTATTAAAAAATGACTGTTACATACCTAGAATTGAGCCACTGACGGAAATTAGTAGAAATGTTAACTGATTCAAACTTAGAGAGTAGATAATATCCAAAATAATCAACATTGTGTAATTTTCTTAGGCTCATTTTAAAGCTATGCTTCTACAGTAACGCAGCAGCTTACGAGCATAAACCTAAAAAAAAATCCTATCGCGGTGCAAGAACTTAAAGTTTTATCAAAAAGATTGGAAAAATTGCAATATTATTTGTGATAGGAGCAATACTTTTGTTAATATATGAAACGTATAGTCATTAAGTTTCTATAAAAGTCCCTCAAAATAGGTATTTATTTGATTTTTAATCTGATAAGCCTATAGATAAGATGTTTTCAAATTTTTCCAACTTTTTTATTACAATTTTAAGTTGAAAAATAGCTTCAAAATGAACCTAAGAACATTAAAAAATTATCAAGCTATTATGCATTATTAATGTTTCGTAGGTTCATTGTCAGATAACAAAAAATATAATTATTTTTTTGAATATTTCCAAATATCTTATTAATTTTCTATTGTAAATGATGTCTGAATTTTACTAAAGTTAGATGTACGAGTAAGCCCGCTAAAAAATTACTCTCGTTTTTCGCAAAAAGTAACACACAATTTGAGATTAAAGTTCACCTAGAAATATGCTTTTGACACAGAATTCCTCAACTTCTCATTCTCGGAACACAAAACATCAATCTTGCAGTACGACTGCTGCTAGAGTTATTTTTTCTGTTTTCTTTCTCATTGATTCTCTTTGGAAGCGAGAAGTGAGAAGAAGTGTAAGCTTGATTCTCAAATCCTCTCAGCTTGTTATGTTACGTACAAAAAAATATATGGTGGACCCAACCGACATCTTTACGGTCTACGATGTACACTTAAGTATCGAAATCAGTGGAAAAAACGAAATAAAAACTTGAGAGCCGCTATTAACAGTGATTGGTGTCGAGAATCGAGAAGACGAATGTTCTTAGTCTGGGTTGGGGTGATGGAGTACAATGAGCAATTATTTCTCTCAAGAACAATAATTCGATTCCAGTTTCATCGTTCCACGTGCTTTTTAAATCACGTTGGAAAAAAGAAACGATGATTGTTTTGATTTTTTCCCTAAGTGAAGTAATTTAACCGCAACGTAGGTTCTACAAATATTAATCAAATCGTAAGATGTCCCTGGATTTATACGAATGTTTTTTTATGATACTAATTTGAAAATAAAAATCACTGTAAAGTAGTTTCGGCGGTTATAAAAGAAATCTTAAGGGGTGAAAAGGCGATTTTGGATTGCAAATAGAGTCTGAGGGGATGAAAAAACTGAATTTTGATGGTAAATTATTTTTGATGGGATGTGAAATAGGATTTTGGATTACAAAAGGGGTCTAGGGGATAAAAAAACGATATTTTATTGCAAAAGAAGTTTGAGGGAATGGAAAAGGAAATTCTAATTGCGCTTTTAATTATTGTTTATTATATGTTATTATTTATTGATCATTGTGCATAGGACATTGAAAGCTTTTATAACATTAAATTAAATTAATTAATTAATTTAAGGAATAAAATATTCGTCTATTTAGGAAAATTGAGAATTTTTCTCTCATAGTAGTCAAACAATTCGACAAATCTGTATATATCATAATTTTATTGGTTTTACGGCCCCGTTAAATACCGCAATTATTTTTCGGTTTAACGAATAAATTTAGGGCCTGTTCTTAAATTACGTAAAAGTTATAGGACTTAAAACTTTCAAATTTCTTTTTTTATTCTAGAAAAAAATTACTTTTCTATTATAAAACACGACTTTGTACAAAATACTTGCACTTTCAACATAATAATTACATTTTTAGAAAAATAATTGAATTTTTAACGAAAAAATATAAGTTTGCAACACAAACATGCAATAGTTGATATTTAAACTAAAAAAAGAGAATTAATGTTGAAAATATTCATTTAAAAACCAGAAAAAAAATTAATTTTCAACAAAATAGTCAAATTTCCAAATAAAGAGATAAACCTTCTTTAAAAAAAATAATTTTCAACAGAGTAGCTAAGCTTTCAACCAAAGAGATGAATTTTCAATTAAAAACATGGATCTTCAACAAAAACTAATTTAAAAAAAAAAGAGGTTAAAACAAAATTTTAAAGCAAATTAGTTGAATCCTCAAGCAAAAAAGATTAATTTTCGAACAAACAGTTGCACTTTCATCCAAGAAAGATACATAAAAAAATGACGAATTTTCAACAAAACAGTAGAATTTTTACGTGGCCCAGTAGTCGTGAAACTTGGTTACAATTCGAATATATTGTTAAAAAAGCATGTTCAAAGTAACATTTAATCACGAAACTCGCTTATTTTCAGCATTTTATAACTGCAAGTAGAAATCACATTTCAGTTTATAGTTGAACTTAATAAAAAAGTTCAATTTTCGACGAAAAAGGATGACTTTTGAAAACAATTGTTTAATTTTTGAACAATAAATAGCATTTATAACTAAAAAAATAATCTTCAGGAGGAAGCAACTGCAAAAGAAATACAAATATAAATAAAACGTAAATAAATTACTAACAAGTATATCATATCAGGGTAACCGTACAATTTTATTTAAAAAATACTCTACTTTTTCCCAGAATAATTTTTTGTTATTCCAGACAATTATTAATTAATAGCAGAATTTCAGAAAATTGATTCAGCTTGAAATTGATTTAAAAGAATAAGAACTTCCGGACTTTCGCAAAATTATTTTGCTAAATTTTGTTTTATTCTGGCCAATAAAATTCTCAGAAATTTCATTTTTTTTACTGTTTTTATCTAGGTTTTTTTTGCTCGCCGGGTTTCTTTAGCGCATAAAGTTATACTTATTTTCAATTCCTGTACAGTTACTGCCACTGATTTGTTTAATTTGTGAATTTTCAGAAATTACGTACACGAATAAAGGACCCCACCCGCTCAAACTTAACAAATCGTAACAAAATTTCTCTACTTCTTCCTACCCCTTGAGCTGTTAAATAATTTAAGGACGGTCCTCTTGCGGTCACAATATTGCTGTATTCCCTGTGATAAAAATTCTTGAAAATTTCGAATTTTTCTGAATTTTCACGATTTTGAAAGACTCAATTTTAATCTGTTTTTTCAAAAAAAAGCACGTAGTTCATTGAACCTATGTGCAAAATTATTTTTCTCGCACATAATAAAAACTACAGTCCTTCTAAATTTCCTGACCCAATTTTAACTTATTTTTGATTTTTTTTATAAAAAAGAGTATTTTTTAGAAATAAACACGGATATTTTGAAAGCATCATTTTCTACTCCGGAGTTCGCATTACATAAAAAATGTCAAAAAATAAAGTTAGAAAATTTCCATCGTTACACAGGTTCTCTTATTGGGTAGCAATATATTTGATATATTGTCAGGAGATTCAGCACACACAGAAAATTCCGATATTTTCAATTAAATTCCTTCGCATTACATCTGATTTCAAGGAACATAATTAAATTCCGTTGAGTTCCAGTGAACTAATGATTCTAATTTTCGCTGAATTCCCGTAATTGACATTGAATTTCAATGAATTTCTTCAAATTATGATACATGTAATTAAATACTGATGAACAACGTTAATTTAAGTTTAAATTCATTAGATACCGCATAATACAGTTGAATACAGCATAATATACTTAATTTCTGTAAACTAGCACTGAACTCCATTGACCTCTATTTACGTTCGTCAGTTAACATAAATTCCATTAATTTACCATTGAATTTTACTAATAACTGAATTCAACTCACAAATTTGAATCAGTGAGATCTTGATCACTGAATCAATTCAGCAAGCACGTTCTTTGATAATAAGTGAAATATCGCTAATTGGGAGTGCAATTTTCACTGTAGTTAATCAGAAAATCTTGTTTTTTATTTACTTACTACTAATTGGATTACCTGAACTGTTTCCATCTATTTGTATAAGTTAAAACTCACTGGTACAGAGTAAGGGAGAATAGCAATTTAATTGAATTCTCTTTCAAAGTTAGAATTGCCCTAGATTACACTGTTTTCCTCAAATTCTATTGAGTTCGGTTGAATTCCATCAGAATGCATTGAAATCACTTAAATACTTATAAATTCAGTGCATTTTAGTCAGTAGATAATAATTTACAGTAGATAATCCTAATTAACTAGAAAACTGATAACAAATGTTCATTATTTTTATTTGCATAACGTTTTAGCAAGGATGCTTGTACATTAAACTCAAAGACTGAAGTGTAACAAACAATGTTCATGGCCACAACGCTTTCTTTTATTAATATTCACAAATATTTGAGGACTTTTTATTGAACATTACATTTTCCAACAGTATATAACCAACAGTCTCCGCAGTTTTTTAAGTTAAAGGTTGTATTTGATTACTTATTTGGATTTGTGAAGTTTTGAAATTTAATTGATTGTAAATAAGAAACTAGGGTAATAATATAAATTATTAGTTATTGGAAAACACATACATTTTAGTTGTGTTTTAAGAAGTCTTTCGGAAAAGGCATTAAATTAGGATTAAGGCATGTAAAGATTCAGAACCTTTCTGTCATTGGAAGTCAGCTTAAATGGTATGAAGATTAAACATCTCATACCAATCGTACAAATCTCACGGAATATCAGAGATTTAAAAAATATAAATAATTGAAGCTTCTGTGATTTTTTGTAACATAATCATAGTTTTAACTATTATTTGCTCAATCAACTAATCTTAATTGTAAACATACGAATGATAAATTTTAATGATTGAGAATTGATTATCCTGTCATGTCCAGGAGCAATGTCAGAAACGAATATCTATTGATAGACAGAAGTGGGAAAATCGTACTTTTGACCAGGTCTAATAAAAAAGTTTAATATAGTTAATTGACTAATTTCCTAATTTTTTTCTACAAGAGCATTAAATTGAATATTTAAGCTTTATTTCGAGACAACATTTTTTTTTGTATTTCTAGAAACTGAAACAGTAAAATTCTGTTGAATTTTTTCCTATCTGCTGTAGGATGGTTTTCCAAGATTTTCCCAAAACAAAAATTACCTTCAAGTACTAAGATTTAACCACCACATGGGAAATGTTTACCATGTCAACTCTATCAATTCTTCTTTTGTTTCGATGCGAGAAAATTCAACTTGATCTACTTGAAATTACCCGTAAAGAAAATTCACTTATGTTTCTTCTGTGAATTGTTCATAACACTAGAGACCCTCAAAAGTGATGAAAAGCGCGCGATTTTCAAATCAAATTTACAATAAGATGACAATTTGGCATAAAAAAATGATTAAGAATATATCATGAAATATAAACATATCAAAACTGCATGAAACATAAGAAAATATAAATATTTAGAAACAATAAAATAGAAACTGTTTCATTTGGTATTTAAAAGTTTTTTTTTTAAATTCAGGTATTTTAATGAAAATTCGTCTTTTTTTGAGAAAATGAATCTCGTTTGTTGAAAATATAACTATTTTGTTAAAATGTAGTTTTTTGGTTTGAAATTTAATTTTTTTAATTGCAAATTAAACGGTTCCATTTTTAGTTAAAAATTGACCTTTTTTTTAGCTAAAATGAATGTATTTTGTCAATATTAGTGTTTATGATATAAAATCATTCTTCTTGGTTACAATATTTTCTTAAAAAGCCCGTTCTTTGCATGATAGAAAATGATTATTTTCTTAAATGACAATTTACTTATTCGAAATTTGGTTGAAAAGTAATCTTTTATAGTTGAAAATTCAACTATTTCGTGAAAAATGGATTTTTTGAATAAAAGTTGTTTTTGGTTGTTGTTAAAAACTTTACTCTTTTGTTGAAAATTCTACGTTTAGTATTTTTTTAGTTGAAAATTAAATTATTTGATTAAAAATTCGTGTATATTGTAGAAAATGTTTGGAGAAAATTAATCTTTTTAGTCTAATTATTTATTTAAAACATTAAATATTATGTTGAAATTTCGTTTTTTTTTGCTCAAATTATTATTTTTTTAATTGAAAATTCAAGTATTCGATTTTTGGTTTAAGAATGATTTTTTTGGTAAAAATATATCTTAATGGCTAAAAATTAGTCTTTTTTAGTCAGAAATTCAACGTTTTAGTGAAGAATTCCATATTTTTGTTAAAAATTCACTTTGTTCAGTGAAATATTCATCATTTCTCTAAATGAAAATCTATTCATTTTGTTGAAAATCCTTCTTTTTCGTAGAAAAATATTTGGCTCAAAACTTAGTTTTTGGTTAGGGATTTATAATTTTTATTGAAAATTTGTCTTTCTAAGTAGAAAATTGATCTTTCTGATAGAAATTTCATACATTTTGTTAAAGATTTGTCTTTTTTTGTAAAAACAATATTTTCTGACTAGAAGTTTAAGCATTTGGTAAAAAATGCAATTTTTTGGTACAAAAATTCATAATTTACGTTCAAACCTATGTTTTTGGCCGAAAATCCATTTTTTTGCTTATAGATTTTTCATTTTAGTAGGAAATTTTTAACTTGTATTTTAATTTATATTTTTTAGTTTAAACTTGACGAGTTTTTGGTAGAAATTTATTCTTTTTGATTGAAGATTTATCCTTTTAGTTAAAAAATCATGTAAGGTAAGTTATTCTAGTAATCGTAAAACTTGGTTATAATTTGAATATCTTTTTTAGAAAAATATCTTAAAAGTAATATTTGATTCTAAAACTCTCTTATTTTTAGTATTTTATAACAGCAAATATAAATTACATTCATTCAAATTAAATAAAAAGCAAGACAATGGGCATCACGATTACTGGGGCTAAGGTCACGATTACTGGGTCATTTACCTTATTTTAGTTAAAAATCGTTTGTTTTGGTAAACAAATTATATTATTGATTGAAAACTTACCTATTGGGTTAAAAGTAATTTTTTTATTAAAGATTCGTCATTTAAATGGAAATTTTAGTTATTTGCTTGAAAATTAATCCAATTTGTTCCAGAAAAATTGAGTTGGAAATATTAATTCTTTTAACTTAAAATTGAACTATTTCATTTTTTATTTAAATGTATCAAAATTTTGCACTCTTTATGAAGACTTCTGGTTCCGGATTAATCGTGAAACGCAGTGAGAAGTCTGTGTGAGAATTTATTTTTTAGTTATATGTACGCAGTTTATTTGTGGAATTAAAGGACTTGGAATTCTGAAATCTATATAAAGCTGATGTCTGAAAGAGCATTCTTTCTTGTTTCGTACATTTTGAGTAGAAGAAATCGATTATATGGTCAGACTTCGAGGAACACATAGCACAAACCCCTTTCTATATTCAATCGTTATAGAACCAGAATTATCTATAATTTAATAGGGTACTTCAAGAAGAGTTTGAACACTAGAGGCAACCGCTTTATTGTATTATATGTAAATTCAAATTCAACTTTCAACAATTAAATCAGCAACGTAGAATTTTAACAAGTATGTTGCTTTACGCCAGGAATACGAGACGTTTAATTTTTAAACATAATTGTTTGCAAGTAGTATACGTCGTTATAAGCCAGCCACAACGAATAGACAGTAGTATAAGTCAACTTTTATCGTGTAAACTCTTTAGCTAGTGTATAAGTCGTTTCTAGTCCGACATTAGAGAACTAAGGAGTGTATTTATACTTATAGTTAGAAATAATGAATGTCAATTACTGTAAGTCGCTTACGACTGCGAGACCTTGTCGCAAAGACTATCAAGTTTTCCAATGATTTAAAGTGAGAAAAAGGCAACTTTTTCCTAATGGGTGATTGAGGTGTGAAAACAGTCCAGGGAATAAGAATCAGACAAAGGGAAAACTGTTAATTTTTCAATCTAAATTGTTTACATAATTAATAATGATGAAAATTTCCAAAGTATCATATAAAACAAATAATCGGAAAGATATTCTTGGTAAAATTTGTAAAAAAATTGAGCTTATTCGTAAAAAAATACCAAACACTTAATTTTGCAATCGAAATTATTTAAATAATTAATAGTTCTTTTAAATGTACAAAGCAACATAGAAAAGACTCATAGCATAGACATTATTACTTTACTCGGTAAACACATTTAATAGTAAAAAGAAGGCCAAACTCTTAATTTTTCGATCGAAATAGTTTAAATAATTAATATGCATATAAGTTTGCAACGTATCATAGAAAGGAAATAATTGAAAGATATTCTTGGTTAGATGTGTAAAAAAATTTAGCTTATTCGTAGAAAAAATACCAAACTGTTAATTGGTTAATCTAAATTGCTTAAATAATTAATATTCTTGTAAATTTGCAAAGTAACATAGCAAAAAATCATCAGAAATATATTCTTAGTTAATTCTGTAAAAAATTGGAACATTTAGATTATAGACGTTATAGGAATAGCTTCCCAATACGTTAATAGCTTCAACTGCAGCACTTGGCAACACTTCTCCAACCTGATCTCCGATAAACACAGCAACTGTTCGTGGTCCCAATCCATGAGAGAAGTCATAATAGTACAATTTTCCGCTCTCTGTCTTTTATTCTTGTCTTTTATGCTGGCTGTCGACCACTAAACAGGTGTGTAAATACACCATAAAGCAGCATAATTCAATGATGTTCACATGTTTTTTATAAACCGAAAATAACATTCGAAGGGATTATCATGAAAAATAAAATTCGATAGATTTCGAGATAAATCGAGATATTTCGAAATAAT
>JAWWLR010000128.1:21717710-21728692 GCA_035041075.1 Acraspis erinacei
AATGCATGGTTTATAATTAAGTACATTTATAAGACCCTAATGCCAATATAAAAAATTTCTGCACAATAATTTATTATAGTGTTTTGTAAAGCTCTCTTTCTTTATACTCTTTGAAAACCTGTAGCATAAAAAGTGGGCCGCAAACTTTTTCTTGTTCAAATTGTGATTTTTACACTCGAGGGTACCACGTTAAACCCCCGCAGCGTTTGGGCACTAATACTGTCAGGTATAATGTGCCCTAAAATTATATTTAACTTTTTTGAGATGATTATCTGTGCAGAAATATCACAAGTACGTTATATCTGTGATATTTTTTTTTTGAGAGAGGGACGTTTAAATTTTCGGCCTGCCCGATTTGCACCCTAATGGCCTCTGAGGATTAATATATACAGCTCTGAATAAGTTAATATATTTCGACGAAATAATTAGTAGCTTTTCACTATTGAATTTATAGACATTTTCTACCAATCTTTAATTAATCACTTTTCTCTCATTTCATTAGTAGAGTTTCACTAGTCATTTGAGGTACATTATTACATTTACATTACTTCTTTTATCACATTTGTATTACATTATAATTGTTAATGTAGATAAAACTATTTGTATGAACAATCACAGGGGCGTCTTCTTGCTACTACAAGACGTTAGAAAGGGGTTAAAGCTGAGCAACATTTTCTTTTAATAACTACTCAAAGGGGTCCTGCAGCCCGCATGAGGCGTTGAAAACGGGTGTGGCTTTGACTAAAGTTATTTCAGTGACAAGCTACAGAGGCGTCTTCCCGCCCCCGCGAGACATTGAGAAGTGGTAGTAATTTGACGAACGTTATTTCTGTGACCTGTCACAGGGTTGCCTTTCCGCTCCCCATGAGAAGCTGGAAATGGGTAGGGAGAAATGGTAGGGATTCGACCAGCATTATTTCTGTGATTAGCCACAGAGGTGCCTAATTAATCTTGTCGCCACTTGGAGCCTGTTGCCACGGTAATGCACAGTACCGATATAGTTTATCGTTAGATGTATCACTAATTGTCTTGGAAACTATCACACGTGGAAAAAAATGCTTTAAAAAAAATTTGTGTCTCAATAACATCTACAACTTTTGTCTCAAAATGTTTGCAGAATTTTGCGCATTGGCTGAGATAAATTAAAAAATCCATGATTTTTATGGGGGGTTTTTTTACACGAAAATCGATATATCATTTATTTTCTCGGAAACTCACTCACAGAAAACAATATTCGAAACAAAAAATATATACATATATTTTGCGAAATTTTGCATATTGGCTTAGATAAACGCAACTATGACTTTGACGGTTTTTTCATGGTTTCACCATAAAGATGGCCTAGTTGCCAATTGTCACTATCAAATTCGTAATCAGCGCATCAAAGTACATAAATATGCGGAGTTTAAATAAAATCGGAGAATTCAGCTATTCGGAACGGCACCCAAACGCTCTTTGAAAACAAAATCACCACTTACAAATAAGACAGAAATCCAATTCCGAGATGACGTGTTACTAATTGAAGCCTAAATAAATTTGATTGGAAACCCTTATATTTTTTTAAAGAAATATATATATGTGAACTGAGCAACTCAACACAATACTGACCACAAATTGGAACAGGTTAGCCTGCGGATGTCGATAAAAAATGTAACCTTCAATTTAAATAAAAAAGTAAAATCTTACTCCTGAGATGCTAAAATTCTGAATAAGTGTTAAAAACTTTCGATCTAAAAAGCGAATCAATTTCAAATAAATCATCCAAGATTTTTTAGATTAAACTTTCAAATTTAAAGAAAATCAGTTTTCGGTGGACTGAAAATCGAATTTTCAATTTTTCACAAAAATAAAAACTTTTTGCATCGGACCATTGTATTCGTAAATTTTTTGCAGCGTTTTTATATAACTTTAGATAAAAAAGATCCCTGGGATTTACTGTGGTGTTACTGTGGCAGCCGTTAGAACGTTGGACCTCATAACTAGACCTACAAATGCAGTATTTGCTCCAGAAAGTGATCGAGATCGACCACGAAAAATCAGGTTGAATATGGGTTTCAGTAAAGTAAGGAGTAAATTGGGATGATTGACTCAATTTAAAAAAGTAAATGGAACTAGAAACCTGATACATCATGTTACTAAGATCATACGCTCTCGGAACATCGAGGCATTGACACCGGCAATAGTGAATGCGATAATAGACTTTCAACAGCAGACTTGACGTTGTTACTCCTAGACTGCGTCGGTACAAGAAGAATACTGGAAGAAGGTAGCAAAATCGAATATTTCGGAAAGATAAAGGAAGTTCTTATCGTGAACTGAGTTTAAAGAAAAAAAACTACGAAGACATATATGTTCCTTAATTGGAAGAGATGACTCACTACTGTTCGGGTGTTACGGGAAAAGCAAAGAGAAGCAACTTAGGCGTTGTGTGGTTCCAACTATAGAAGGAAAGAGCAAGTAATAGCGATGTTCAAAATTTAACATAATTTAACATAATTTAACATATTAAAAATGTTACCACGAATACGAGGAGGAACCCGTTTTCTTGTTTAATATCCAAATATCACGTTTGCGTGGAGGAGTGATTTCCATTGCATTTTAGAACAAAATGTCCAACAGGAGAAAGAAAGAAAAAAAAATTATGAGAAAATGTTGTAAAAAAATAATCCGCTATCTTTAATAGGTTCCGAGTCATGGTACATTGAAATGTACCCACTTTTTTCGATTTTCAACGAAAAATCGCTCAGTTTCAAAAACCACTGTGTACCTTTTTACCTAATTACTTTACGGAAAAGTTTTCCTGCAAGTCCTACGACAAAATTTCTATAAAATAAATAAAAGTAGATTCAATTTAGCGTATGGTCAAAAAAATTGTCCTACCCTTAATAGGTTACAAGATATGACCTTGGAAAGTGCACTCTTGCTGCATAGAGGCACCTGAGCGTACCGTAAAGTAGAACTACGGCCATATTTCAACATTTTTCTCCCTAGTAAGTGTTTATAATGTATTGTATAATTTATATATTATATATATATATATATAATTTATAATTTATAATTGTTAAAACAATATCTTGACTTAACCTAAAGTCACTCTACTTTTATTTATTTTATAGGAATTTTATCGTAGGACTTGCAGGAAACGAGGTATTTTCAAAAAACCAAACTTTTCCGTTTTTGGTCAAAAGTTCCCCAAAAAATGTAATTTTCAAACTTCGCAATTCCCAAACTAATAGGGCTAAAAGACTTTTTTTTAGATGTACGCAGATTTTTTTATACTCTATTTCATCAACGCCAACTAAACCTGACACAATTTATTTTGAAAACATTAAAACCCATTGTTTTGCCCCTAAAAACAGGCAAAAATGGTCAACTTTGAGGGGTCATAACTTATGACCTATTAGAGTTATAACATTGTTATTTTTTTGAAATTACAGCAAATTGAGTCTACTTTCACTCATCTGTGGAATACACTTTTTCGTAAAATAATTAGGTAAAAAGGTACATAGTGATTTTTGAAACTTAGTGATGTTTCGCTGAAAATCGAAAAAAGTGGGGACTTTTCAATTTACCATAACTCGTAACCTATTAAAGATAGTGGCTTTTTTTTACAAACCTTTCCCATAATTTTGTTCTTTTTCTTTCTTCTGTTGGACATTTTGCTCTAAAATGCAATGGGAATCAGCCGTCCACGCTAACGTGATTTTTGGAAAAGTTTTCAAAACAAACCCGGATCCGCCTCTAGTTCGAAGTAACATTTTTAGTATGTTATATAGGACCCCTAAATAAAGAGTTTTCTCAACAAACAAAAATTCGTCTAATTATTGTGGAACAAAAGTACCAGATACCTGGACTATTGAGGGGAGCTCTTGTTTTAAGCGAAATCATAGCCAGCGCTAAGAGTACTAAGTCAATCTTTATTTGACAGTATTTGGCTTATTTGACTGTCCTTGAAATTAATTGAATTCAGCGCCACATTTAAAATTAAAATTTGCATTGTTTTGGTTTCTTTTTAAATTTGACAGAAAAACACTATAAACCTCAATCTTAGCTGAAACAAGTTCGAGTATATCATCTCCTTTACAACTTTGTACTCCAGCTCGTTGTTTCCAATACTACTACTCTTTACATAAGTTTGATTACATTTCAATCAAACTTTTCTTTCGCTGAAATCACTTTAAGGCACAATAAAATGAACACAAACACCTGAAGAGAGTTGCCCTCGGCAAAAGTTTCTTCAGGCAAGTGATGGATCCTGGTGAATTTCTCAGCAAAAAGAAGGTAAATCTTGACGGGTTGGTTGTAAGGTTGGACTTGAGGGGAAGGGTAGAAAAGGCTGTCGGAGGTAACGGATTGCAGTGCTCTAGGGAACCTAGTGGCTAGCAAGAAACTCTACGTTCGTCTGTCCACTAAGAGTTGCACTAGTTCTGCACTTACTCCATCGCCTCCGGGTTAAACTTGCACTCGAGAGCGAATCTCGAAGGCTTTCTTGTGGCGATATACACCAGGAGGTGGTACGGTTTAGTTCAGCTTATGCGGCTGCTTTTGCGCGCAAGCTAATTCAAACCAGCTAGCGACTTCTGCTCTCAAACATTTTCTATATTTACTGCACTTGTGCGAACTCGTTCCGAGCAAGTTCTGTACAGTGGTACAGTCGTGTATGGAAGAGGAAAAAAGCAAGAGAAGAGAAAGAGAAGTAGAAGGGAAGAAAGGGAGAAAACAGGAGAGCAACAAATCTTCCTGTAGCCTGCAAGGTAGGGGCACTGGAATGTAATTAACAAGAGTGTCTCGACAACACTTTCAGCCTTGCCAATTTCGACTAAACTCACCTCATTTTCTAGAGCAACTCTCACTCAGAAACTAAGCAAGACACCCTCTTGCCCCCGAGAGTCGTGATGAAGAGTCAGAAATGTTTTTAAAAAAGAGGTACTGTATTAAATTCTTCGCTTTAATTACGAGCCTGGACCTCATGTAATAATTTATCGTTAAGGAAGATTAAATAGTTAAATTGTCTCTTTAAAAGAAATATGGTACTAATGAAAAGTTTAACAAATCTTCAGTGAAATCATTCGTTAAAGCATTTCAGGAAAATTTAGTTATAGAATAAGGAAAATGGATATTCGAATGAATACATGAGTATTACAACTGGATAAGTATCATAAATGAAATTTTATAGGATGAACAAACAAGTTTTCTACGGTGTTGTTTATAATTTATAAGTCGTTTAATGCAATAAAAAGAAATATTACAAAGGTAAAAATAAAAATGTTGATTTACTTTTTCGCTCAAGATCTTATATATAATTTTTTTTTAAACATGGATATTCCGATTTCTTATGATTTAATAACTTGCAGAACGTAATTCTTAATTGTTTAAGGTTTTTTTTTTGAAAAATTAAAAATGAAATTTATAACTGATATGTGCAAGCGATTTTCAAATGTTTATTGTTTAAAATATTATGTTAATGCAAGTAAGGAAAAATAACCAAATTGTTATTTGTTGTACGATTTTATAGATAAGATGATACTTGATCATGATGGTATTTGTTAATTTTATAACCAAATAAAATACAAAATAAGTACAGTGCACATATGTAGACACAGAAAAATCTTTTTGTTCTCCCAATTTCCTCTAAATTATTTACTCAGTAATTTTTAGTTGATTATAAAGTTAACAAAAAATATCAAATGACAAATTTGTATTACTAGGCTTCATCGTCAACATCACTCAACAATAATTAATATGAAATATTTATTTATTGCAGGTTTTAAAAATCTACTTTAAGATTTTTTTTTATAAAACTAACAAATTGTATTCAATAAAAAATGTTTATATTATCAATTATTTAATTTTTTATTCTTAACAAATGGTATGGCATGATATCATTTGCTTGATTTGTATTTTTTAATTTTTAGATCCTTTTCGACAATTGTGTTGTTTTTTAATTGGATCAAAAAACCTATAAATTATATGCTACTCGTACAAAAATTATAAGCTTCACTCACTCAAAAATAAAGTTTGACCAAGATTCGTCGGAATCGCTGGACCCCCTTACAAATCTGATTATTCAGGAAAGGGATTGAACCTGGTACTACAACTAAAGGACATCAATCGTTAAGAAAATCGTATTAATTTCATACTTTTATTTACTATATAAATAAATAACACTACTAAACAAAAAAAAAGGAAAAATTATAGTACTAGTACGATATTTTTCAATTTGTACAATATCTCAATTTTTTAAATACTTATCAAAACCTTAAATTCGAATTCCTTGAAATTTAAAAATATTTGAATAAGAGTAAATAATAAGTTAAAGGTACCATGTCAGAAGGGCCTAACCATCAAATTTTCGAAAATGAGAGTTTTGGCTAAAAAAAAGCTAAATAGATGATGGCAGGTGTGAATCTTTAGAGTGAAAAGGAAATTCTCATTTTTTTAAAGTTAAAATGTGATTTTTATCACCGTCCAAAGTTTTTTTTTTATAAAATTCGATCGTGCGCCTGGAATGAAAAAAATCTCCCCATCCATTTTGTCGAAACCTATTAATATTTATTAATAACTTTTTTCTGTATCGATTTAGCAGCTTAAGAGTAAAAAAGTAGCATTGTTTTTAAATTGGATTTATTATGTATTACCATCCAGATTTAAGAAAGCCTACTTCTTGAGCGAAAAAACTTTATACTTTATTTTCTCGAAGCTTAATACTATTTTTAAATCGAAAAGTTTTGGTATGGATTCAGCAACTCAATGGCTAAAAATAAATTCTTACTGTTTTTATATTGAAAATTGAATCTTTTATTCCTGTCCAAAGTTAAAAAAACGTGTTTCTCGAGCAAAAAAATTATCTACTTAAATTTTCTCGGAATTCAATACAATTTTCCAATAAAACTGTATAAAATTCAATTTAGCACTAATTTATCTTCGTTCTTCATAGTTTAGGACTAAACAACTAATTTTAAATTACTTAATAGTCCAAGAAAGAGCCTAATAACTTGATCAATCATTCAGTAAATTTCTATACAAGTTTTGCAACATTTACTGTGCAAACTTTTTAATTTTACATGTAATTGAGAAGATTCTGATTCTGGGAACATCTCATTAAAAATCATGAGATAGGAAAGAAGCATTCAAGAAGCTGGTGAATTCAATCAGCTACTCTCGGGTGTACTTTTTTAATTTTCTGGCATCGAGGACTTTCGGTATAGTTTACGATACCATAGCTCAGAGTTTGAAGACTTTCTTTTGCTTGCAGCGTCAGTTTGTGTCGCTTTTTTCTTCCTCTTCTAGTCGATTCTCATGGTCGGAGTTCGCTTCACGAACAAGATTAGGAGTTTCTCGAATACGTGATGAATACAGAGAAAGTTCCCGCTTACGTTCCACTCAGCAGATACATTTTATCCCAGTCGCACTAGTCACAAGACTCAACCATTTTCAGCGACCGTAATTTTGTTCGTGTTCTTCAGAAAAAACATCTTGGAAGCAATCTCTTACCGTAAATTACAAAACTGCAAAGTTATGGATATGTACTTTATATCTTAGAGATTGATGTTTGCAGAAATTCCTTGTTTCTTCATTTAATTAATTTGCATTTTTTATGCTCGTAATACTACCTAAATATATTTTTTTCGTCCTCAAGCTAAAATAATTGAAAACATCGCTTTTTCTTTGAAAAAATAAATAACTTTTCAAGAAAGAATATTTTCACTTTTAATAACAATTTTTGTTTATATTTATCTATAGGACTTTCTTTATCTTCATAAATTGTAGAGAAAACAAATCTCCATATCCTTTCAGCACCGTTCGATGAAAAATTAATTTTTATTGTATAGGCACTACCCGTACTTGTTATTAAGATTTCTGAAAGTTATTCGGCCTAATATCATAATAGATTTTTTATTTTAATTTTCCACTTTAATTTTTGTGGTACTTGGTGTACGATAGTAGTAAAGTATTATCTTACCTGTAAACTGACGTTCCAAGGTCCTCACGGTACCAAAGCACAAGATGTACCGAATCTCCTTCATGGGTGGTTGATATGTCACAAGGAAGGTAGGTTGGATCTCCGACCAATGCTACGATATTCGACATCGGTACTGTAACACACAATAATTAAATTATAAGTTTGCAATTACTTATGTTTTTTTTACTTTTTATTTAATTTTCAAAAAAACATTTAAAAGGGTTTAAAGATTTTAGAAGATTTACAAAGATTTCGAAGGGTGTTTTTCAGTGCAGGAGTTAAGTAGAATGTGGAATAAATGTTGATCTTTTGTTCTTTTTTTCATAAAAAATCAGAAACTTTACACAATTTATTCCACCTTTCATTTTAGAAGATTAACAGTATTTTTCGGAATTGATTAGGAAGTTAAAAGTTTAAAAAAAACCTAAAAATAATTGTAATATTAGATTCATCGCATTTGAATACCATTTCACTTGATTAATTACATAATACACGTAAACTAATAATCAGAAGGAAATTCTCCGCTTTTTACTAAAGATCGACCATTTCGAACTTAATATCCTAATTAGTCTGGACTCATAATTTATCATCGGTCGAGGAACTTTGAAAGTCACTGGATTAGTTCCCAGGAGCACGCTACTTGCGTTTTTCAAGCCTAAACGACCCATTCAATGTAATTTCCAATGGCCCAGAACCTAAAAATTAAGCTAGAATGACTGCGCTAAGATCCGAGCTTATAGGTGGTAGCTTCTCCTTAACAGAAATATAAGTTAAAATTATACAGAATAAGCAGATTTAAGAAAGAATTTAACAGAAAAATTAGATCTCTAAGCTTGCAGAATTATAATCTAATTTTACTAAATATGCTTGTTTAATTATATACTTTTAAAGAACTTTAGAAATATATATTTTTTTATTTTTAACAAACTTTGATAAACTAGGAAAATTTTTTCTAAATTACGAATGTCACAGATAAATTCCATGGTACTGCATGATTTATTGAAGTGATTTCTATATTTGCTTTGAAGCACATGTATCTATATATATAAACATGCAGATTGTAGATGAACACGTGGCGAGATTCGACTGAATCAACACGGTCAGACAAATAACAGCCAAACCCTGGGTGGCACGATGAATCGTAATTTGTTAAACAAACTGCACTTACCATTTGTGTTTACAACTCTAGTAATCCCGCTGGTATTTTGAGTGAAAAATTTTGCTTAAACATACAAAGGTTTAGTCTAGTTGCCCTTGCTCACTTAATCCAGAATAAGTAGTAAAACGTAATGGCTCGTATGATTTCATTTTAAAGAAGAAGGATGGAACTGACTAAATAAATGTTTCCGAAAAAGGAAATAACTTTTAGCAAGACCATTTTTGTCTAACTTTAGCGCATTTAATTGTTTTAGAATTAGCTGCAATTTATGAACAAAAAAAGTCCCTGAATACGACTTTTAATAGTCGTTACTATAGCTCTTATATTGATAAAAAACTTATGCTTATCGCAGAGAAACTTAAAATGAATAGTAATCTATATGAAGGTTCATTAATTTTAAAATTGGTCAAAATTAGATTATTAGATATTTAAACATAGGAGCAAGCATAATTTTATTATGTTTTTTATGCATAATATATTAATTTTGAATTAATTTTTATTCATATTTAAAAAAGAAATTAAATTTATGTTGAAATTTAAAATAGGGACATAAAGTATCCACAGGAAATATATGGCACAAACCTAATGACAAAAAGTCACCCTTAACTATGATTTTTTTTAACCTCACGTTATGAAACCAAAACGCGAAGAACGAGTCATATGCACAGATAAATAAACGAAAGTCATCTCAGCACCTAAATGTTAGGAGCCTTTCAAAAAATACTTAAGTCTTTTTCTACCAATTTTGACCCCCCCCCTCGTAACGTTTTTTCTAAAAAAGTATTCGGAGAGCTGGGAAAAGGATCCTGAACTCAAAAGTAAATACTTGTCATAACAACATCATAACCTCCCTTTTATCTGTTTAATTATTATATTTTATTTATAATAATAATTAATATATTATTATATTTGAATTATTACTTGATTTGACGATGAGCAGTTTCAAAGTATTTCGTTATCTATGTGAAAGTGTTAAATTTTGTGATGAATACATTTGTATTTTTTTATTGATGAATGTATTAGGAAAACTTCATTTACGAATCTTTTTTATTCCATCAAGGCGCACTCTATCATCTTTAAATTATACTGATAAATTTCTTAGTATGAAACCCACGAAATGGGCCTCCTTATTTGAACTTTGTATACGATATTCGGGGTTTTGAATCTTCCGCGCTTTTTGGGCTGCTTCTGCGTCCTCTATTCCCAACTTTGTTTGGTGAAAATCGGGCAAACCTGGCGGCCCCTACTCTTCGATGTGTTCAAGGAAACTTAGAATGTATTTTAATTTTTGAACAAATTTATTTAACGCAGGTGTAGCTTTAAGAGATAGTAGAGTTTGGGATACCGCATACGGTGTATTTTGTATATCGCAGTCAACTTTAATTTTATTTGAAAGCGATAAGAAAAATTACAATTTTATTATTTTCATTCATTTGATTAAATTTTTATCATTTTTATGCTTGCTAAGTAGGGCGGTATATTTATTTTATCTGGTGGTGGCTTTACCAGGAGCGTAAGAGTTCAAGTACTCGTTACAAAGTACATTTTAACATTGCATACTCTAATATTTATCAGAATTTTACAAGCGAAAACCCGTATACGTAATTTTTCAGAATTTGCATAAAAATGTATTTTGGCGAAAGAGTGGGCAGAGTGGTTGAGGAGAAATAGAGGGAAATTGTAAGAAATTGGTGGAAATTAAGATTAGAGGAAATTGAGGAAAACGGAGAGGGCAGTAGAAAAGAAGATAGAAAATATGAGGTAATAGCTGTGGAATTTTGAGAGCATATTGAGGGAAAAATAGGGCTAGGATGATGAGGTAAGGGCGGTTACGGGGAAATAGACCGGAATTAATTGTAA
>JAWWLR010000128.1:21728792-21743541 GCA_035041075.1 Acraspis erinacei
AATTAATTGAAGGGGTTGTTGAGGAAAAACAGCGAGGGCAGACTGATAAAAATGAAAAAGTATAATGTGATAGCTGTGGATTTTGGGAGGATAGGGAGGGAAAAATGTGGTGAGAAACAGGGGGTTAATCGGTTGGGAGTAAATATAGGGACATTCGCTGAAATTAAAAGAAGTGGTTGTTGATCAAAAGTGGCGATGGCAGAGGGAGAAAAAGTAATGTAAAAAGAGCTGATGGAATTTTAATAAGATATGGAGTGGAAAATTAGAGTAAAAATATGAGGTAAGGCGGTTAAGAGGAAGCATAAAGGAATGCAGGAAAATTTAATGGAATGAAGAGAAGTGGTTTGTTAGGAAGAGAGAAGGGGGCAGCGGGATACAAACTTAAAAAGTATTAGGTGATAGCTGTGGATTTTTGATAGCATATGCTGCAGAAATTTAGAGTCAGGATGAGGAGATAGGACGGTTAAGGTCTAACAGAGGGAAATTTATGGGAATTTATTAAAATTGAGATAATAGGTTGTTTAGAAAGAGAAATAGGACAAGGAAAATAACATTTTAGAGTGATAGCTGTGGATTTTGATTCAGATATAAAGGTGAAATATAAGTGGAGGAATTAGGGGTAGGGTAGTTAAGAGGAGAAGAAGGAGAAGAAGCATAATGTCATGGCTGTGGAAGTTTGATAGCATATGAAAGAGAAAAATTATCTAAGACAGAGGAGCTAGTACAGTTAAGGGACAATGAAATAAAAATAATTGTAATTAGGAGAAGTAGTTGTTGGGGGAAAGGGCAAAGAGCAGAGGGATAGAAAAACTAAGTATAAGGTGATAGCTGTCGAATTTTTAAGGATAGAGAGGGGTAAAATACGGAGACGAGATGGGCTTTCGTAAGTCAAGGGGAAATGGAGAAGAATTGATGGGAATTGATTGGAAATAAGAGAAGTGGATGTAGAAAAGGTCAGTGTAAGATTATAGCTTTTAAACTTTGACAGGATATGGAGGGAAAAAATAAGGTAAGGAAGAAAAAAAAGATCGGTTAAGGGGAAGTAAAGGAGCATTGAGGGGAATTTACTAAAATTATAAGAATTTGGTTGTTAAGGATAAGAATATAGGGCATAATGCAGAGGGATATAAAACAAAAAGTATAAAGTGATAGATTTGTAATTTCTGATAGGAAGGCCAAAAAAATGGTGAGGGACGGGAGGTTAGTCGGCTAAGAGGAAATATAGGGGAATTGATGGCAGTTGATATAAATTGAGAGGATCGATTTTAAAGGAAGACAGGAGAGGAGAAAGGACATAGGACATAGCGCATAAGACAGAGGACAAAATGATAGAAGAGCAAAAGTATAAGATGCTAGCTGTAGAATTGTCTTAGGTTATGGAGATACAATATAGGGAAAGGAAAAAAAGGTAGGATCTCAAGGGGAAATAAGTAAAAATTGATGGGAATTGACGGGTATTCAGAGAAGCGGTTGATGATGAAAAGGTGAGTGGACAAAAAGCAGAGGACAGGGAACAGAGAAATATCAGAACAAAATTATGTGACAGTTTTTGAATTTGGATAGGATATGCAGGGGCAGAAGAAGACGGAAGTGAAAACAAGTAAGGGAAGTAGAAGGATATTGTAAGGTTAATATCTGTTGTGGGACTTTGAAGTGTTAATAATAGTGAGATTGCAAGGAGGGAAGATTTAGCTTAGTTAAGAGCGGAGAGTCATATAGAAAAATAGGAGAGCGAGAGTATATGAAAAATAAAGAGAGAGAGAGCGAGAGAGTGAGATAGGGAGAGAGGAATAGGGGAAGGCGTACATGGGAGAAGGTTAAGGCTTCGGACGTGTATAAAGTATGGGATAAAATATATAGGGAGGAGAAATCTTGGGTAGAAAATGGAGTAAAACAAGGGGAAGATCGTATCTCGTTGGGGTTGGAAAGCGTAGGGAGTGTGGTAACTATAAGGAGAAACGATTAGTTGGTAAGGACGAGAGTGGGGCAGATTGGTCGTGAGTAACAGAGGGTCGAATATGTAGGAGAGGGTGGGAGAGAACGAGGTGTAAATGTGTCGATATGGTGGAGAGGGATGAGCTGATGAGGTGGTGAGGGCAGGCGGCCTAATTGGAAGGAAAGAGCGGATAAAGGCTATGTATCAAGGGACTTATAGTTTAGGTGGAGAGAGAAATTGGTATTACATTAAAGAGGGCATAACAAAGGTATGCGTCTATTTTCCTATCAGAGCCTTTTTGATAATTACATTTCATCATTTGAGAGTCAAATCAAATATCAGAATCGTTCTTTTATAATTTTTTTTTATATCTAGAGGTTTGATATTTTTCATTTATAAGTAGTTTGAAGGGAGTCTAATACTCAGAATCTCGTATTTACATGCCTTAGTATAATTTTTTCTAGCTGAAGAATAATGAAAAGATAGGTATATCAATTTTTTTAAATGTATTTTATCTTCAATAGAATAAAATAAATGCGAAAAGGAATGAAAAGTAGTGATGTAAATTAGGTAGTGGAGATAAAAGTAAGCATGAAATATGAAAATTTTAATTTTCTGAAGAGTGCGAACTGTAAGAGGCAAATTGTCTCGTCGCTTGAGCGACCCTAATGGGAAAATGAAAATAGCACTCAGGATATGATAGAGATAGGCGGCACAAGTGGTTGTTGAACTCCTGCTTATGTTAGTATACGTGACGCTACAATCAGTAACCAAAATGTGTCTTGACGTTACGCGTTTGTACAACTGACGTGTATAATAAACGCACGCTGTGCTATGATACACAGTCGCTCGTGTTTCATGTCACCTACGACGTGCACGTACATCCGTTTAATGACCTTGTGCCTCTCGAGTATCATCAATGCTCAAAGGAGAGAATAGTACAGAGGGTCGTGTTCAGCGAAGTAAACTTGAATGTAATCTCGTTGCACTTGATATTTATTTGAGCACATAATTTACAACTTTTGCATCGACATACATCATAATGCGATTATAGAGGTGAATAAATGATACACAATATTTTATAAATCTCGGAAATATATCATTTGTGAATTTGATTGTAGGGAAGAGTAAGAGTGGGGCTGGTTGGCCGCGAGGCAGGTTGGCTGATTGGCAGTTTGAAAATGACAGAAGTGACTAGTGTCGCTCTGTTTGAGAAATTAAGTGTGTTAATGAGAGATGAATACAGAAATATATTTTTTCATTTATGCTGCTTTGCTTTGGCAAAATCGCAATTAGCTTCTTTTCGAGAGTAGTGAGGAAATATATGCAGTAAAAAACTCTTAGGGTTTTTGTACATATAGTTACAATTAATGAAAAATATAGGTACATATTTTAAAGAGAATTGAGTATACATCCTAAAGGTCCGTAGTTTCTAAAACTAAACTCACATTTGGCATTTGAAAAATGTCAAAACGTTTGCCCTTAGCCTTTGGGGAAGGTTGGCCGAGTTGGGTGGTAACATTGGTTGAAAATAATATAATTACTGCTGACCTGCTTCGCCGTAAGGGCTCGTTGGTCGGTTTTTCCCGCAGCGCTTAAACATTTATAACTTTTTACAATATAATTTTACAAATTCTACATTTTTCCTATACATAGATAAGAGTTGTTCCTTGAAAATGGTTCATTCGCTTATTTTGAAAGCGTCTGGAAAATATAATGAATTCAAGAAGAAAATTCTGGTCGTTTTCCAATTATTAAGCATTTTTCCAGGTCGTTAAGTTGAAAAAAGTCAAGCTTTCAAACTCGATACAATTCTAAATTCAAGTTTGGAATAGATAGCTAAAAAATGGAGACATTTGAAGCATCAACATTTTTTTAAATTACAGGTATCTAAAATTAAGTTTAATACAGTTAAAATTGTTCAATTTAGGAAGATTTTAATCATGAAAAACTACAAATCATTAATTCTTGGTTTAGGGAGACTAAGAAATAATGCTCCTTAAACCATTTTTTGCAATTATAAACCATTTTTAAAACACAAATTATAAATATAATTTCATTGAATATAAAAATCGGAAAATTTAAAAATCGAAACATTAGAAATACTTTTCTGACCTCCAGGATTATAAAGAAAAATTTCAACAATGGAAACTATGATCCACCATAATATTACGTAATGACCTTCGAAATGTATAAAATCCTGTAATTTTCTCTAAGTTTCTTTTTATCCAGTGACTTTCACTGAAATCTAAACTCTCTGTAAATTTTAAAATGTTGTAAAATTTTCCAAGATACTGTAAACAAAATTTGAAAGACCTAAAATTTTTAAATTTGTTGGTAATTTTAAACAATTATAGAATGTTCTGGAATTTTATTGAATATATGTATATTTCAAATATTGTCTAAAAATTTTGGAATAATTTTGAATTGTGTGAATATATTGAAATGTAATAGAATTATCTGGATCATTCTGGAATTTTTTAGAATATTTAAGAATTTTCTCGAACATTTTTTGTCATACATATTGAGTATTCGAAAGTACCACAGATGGTCGATGAATATTCTGCAGTATTCCAGAATTTAGCTTATTCTGAAATTCAAAACTTTTTGACCTGAATATTCTAGAATGTCTCTAAGCTTTTTAGTTCCTGAGAAAATTATTAAAAAATATTCAATCTTTCGAAAATTCTGCAAAGTTCTCGATATTTCTAGAATATTGTGGAATGTTTTCGACTGTGCAGAAATATTTTGGTATGTTTAACAATACGCTGGAATTGAAAATACTTCCAGTTATATGAAGAATCTGAAATCTTGTTGAATTTGGATGAAATATCCTGAAATTGTATAGAATGATTCAGAACTTCAATAGTGAATCGTAGCTCAGATAGATTATTAGTCATGGATCGAAAGAGGTAATAATCCTATGGCGCGATGTCTAGAGAAGACGCTGTGTGGCGTGTCGCTTCCCACTGCGGCGTTTTCAAATATGTTTTGACAGGTTTTGCTACCTGGAGCCGAGCGATCTGATGCAGAAGAATAACTTTATCATGTCTCTGTTCGTATTGCGGCCGTTTTTCCTTTAATGCTCAGCTCAATCGCATTATTTGTTTTTGGAAAAGGTCGGTGAAGGTATTTGGTGCTCCCACCAAATACAAAGCGTGAGCATCGATCCATAGATATTCGGCATTGGGGTAGTTTTTTATGCCTGGCCGGGCTTAACCGACGATTTGATACGCTTAGGGTTATCACAGCGAATCTACCTCTTATCGTTAGTGACAATACGATGCAAAAGCCCTTTCCGACTTTGCTCTTGGAGTAGCTGTTTGCAAGTGAAAAATCTCCTTTCTACGTATCTTGGCTTCAGTTAGTACTGATCCCAATTTCCTTGCTTTGGAACGATTCCCAGTGTATATAAGCGTCTAGAAATGGTTGAGTGATCAACTCCCAATGATTCTGCAAGCTCATCTTGCGATTGATACGAGTCTTCACCGAGTGACGTCTCCAATTCCTGATCCTCGATCTTTTTCCGATGGCCTGGACGTTCCTAGTCCTCCTTGTCGAAATCGTCACTTTTAAAATTATCGAAACCAATACTCACACGTTTTAATCGATGGAGTATAATCCCCGTAAGTTTCCAAAGGCAATCGAGGATTTTCAGTAGCACTTTTCTTTAAATTGAAACCGATGTACGTAAACCGACATATATAATGCTACAAAAACTTTTCTATTTATACTTCGGTAAAATGACACTTAATGAAAACTAAGACCACATGATGGGGCTTTGAAATGCATATAGTAAAGATATTCCTTGATGCGATATATTACAATTCACGCTATCTCTTAGAAATCCCTTGAAGATTAATGCACGCTCCCAATAGAACACTCAAAAACAAAAGTGTTCAGTGAAGATCCTGCCACCTGCCGAGGCTTTCAGAAGTGTCGTGAACACGGCCCTCAGTCAAATTTTTTATTTAGGCCCCATGCCCTCTACGCTAAATGGCGGATTTCTATTTCCAAGGCCGTGCTAGAAATTCTTGCGTTCCTCTTGTGACAGACAGAGACGCCTCTTGGCTGTGTGAACCACGCAAAGCCTGGATTGAAAGTGGTTCTGCTCCGGTGACACAAAAACACATATATGGAATCCCAACATAAATAAAGTTATATTTTTATGCATAGAGCGCTCGTTATGAGTGACCCTCGCTCTGGACTGGTTGTTCGCGACCAACTGATTTCACTAGGTCATATTTATTTTTACTGGCCCAGGTATATTTTAACTGGCTGGGGAGATGCAGCTGGTCAAACAATTTTTACATTTTCTACAAATGTCTTTTCTTTTTCTAAATTTTGAAAAAAAATTTAAAAGTTCAATACAACATTTTCGTATAACTATCTTAAAAAGCCGCCTAATTTTCTTGCCTCCCTCTCCATCGCTTTTGACTGACATTGCATGCTAATTGGTTTAGAATAGTTGTTTCGCAACTGTTGCCATTGTCGAGTCGGGTATAATATATCCCTCACACTCTATCTGATCGATAGATACCGTAATGGATTTGGGAACTGCTTGCAGCTCCGGAATATCTGTCGATCGTACGTCCATCAAAATCGACAACCTGTAGATACTTTGGCTCGTCACTTCACTTTGCCTCGGTTTGAAAATGGGTGAACCTCAACTGGTTCCACAGTTGGGGGAAATAAGTTAGGGGATGAGAACGAAAAGCCCTCGGGACTGGTGATTCAGCTGGCATCAATGATAGAAAAAAGCACAAAAAATGGATAACCATAACTCGTTCGGTAACAAAAAGAGCCGAAGCTTTTCCTCGATATTATAAAGTATGCAGCAGGATCCGATGAAAATATACCTGTGGCGTTATGGGTCGACCACTATTGCGGAGTTTCCATTTGGTTCTATTTTTCCTTTCCAAATGGACAATTTTTCACTGTTTACATAAAAGGTAACCTTCCGGTAGTACTTTTTTACTTTTAATCACTTTAAACTGTCTCAATGCTTATTACTAACTACTATGCAAACGACTTTACAAATTTTGGGTTATTTTTTATCACCCTCCCCCTCGTTTGGATTTTTTCATGTTTCAAGTGAGTTTAGTTGTCAATATTCACACGTGACCGTCGGATGAACTATAAGATTCGTCGAAAAATATAAGCAATAATTATAAATATTAAAATATCACACTACAGGCCGAAATGATTGAGATTTAAAAAGCAGTAAGTGCATTTTGATATATTGTATTTCCAACAAGCTAGTTTAATTTTCAATAAAAAATATTGATGAATTGTTAGTCCAAAAGGACGACTTTTTAACAAAAAAAAGCTGAATTTTCGACCAATGAAGACGAATTTGTCAAAATAATAGAATTTTGAACTTATATAGATGCATTATCAAGCAAACGTTCGAACTTTCAAACAAAGAAGATTGAAATTTAAACCAAAACAATTGCATTTTAAACCAAATACTTAGTTGATTTTCCAAGCCAATAACTCGATTTTTTAAGAGTGCGGTTCATTCACCAAATCGGAAAATTTAAATTTCTATAAAAAGTTCAGATTTGAACTATTTCTTTCAGTTTTCTCTCCGAAAATATTAATTTTGTATCGAAAAGGGACTACTACCTAGATTAATTTTCAATTAATTTTTTCAACAAAATAATGGAGTAGTTACATTTTTAATTGAAAAAATACGTTTCAACAAAACACAAGAAAAAACTTATGAATCAGTTGAATTTCACGACAACAATTTTTTTAACCACATAGTTGAATAATCAACTAAATAGATGAATTTTCAACAATAAAGAATAATTTTCTGTTTGAAAATATAAACTTTCAACACAATAGTAAAAATATTCAACCAAAGAGGTGAATCTGTAAAAAATGAATTTTCAACAAAGTCCTTATGCTTTAAAACCCATTAATAATTTTCCAATGTTAAATTTGGCCGATTGCTGTATACTTATCATAATAAACTCATGAAATAATTAACCTGGTCTACAAAATAACGTCAATATCCTAATTTAAGCCAATTAGTTGAGGTTTCAATTAAAAGAGATCCATTTTTAACCAAATAGTTAAATTTGCAATTAGTAAGATGAATTTTCTACCGAGAAGATTAATATACTACTAGGCAAGATGAATTTTCAACAAAACTGTTAAATTTTTTAAGCAAAAAGGATGGTTTTTTAACCAATAACTTGAATTTTCAATTGAAATTATGAATTTTCAACAACAGCAACAATTAATTTTCGACAAAAAGAAGAATTTAGAAAAAACATGTAACAGTTGATATTGCAACCAAAATGATGTTAATTTTAAGTTTAAAAAAGTTGAATTCAGCCAAAAAATTTAAAACTAGAATTCAACTTTCAACCGAAGAGTTGAATTCGCAACAAAAAGGATCCTTAAACAAGAATAATTTTCTACCAAAAAGACATATTTTCAACGAAATACATGAATTCTCTTACAAATATTTGAATTTACAACTGTAAAAGATACATTGTCAACCAAATATTTAAATTTTTAACTAAAATATAATAAAGTCTTAATCAAAACTGAAAAGATTTGTTAAAAAATAGTTGAGTGTTCAAACAAGGAGATAAATCTTGAAAAAATAAAAATGGATTTTCAAAAGAACTCCTTAATTATTCTCAAAAATATTTGTTCTTTCACAGTTTCAATAGGATATTTTCCGTGTTTTTCACTGAACTTAACCATTTTTTTCAAATAAATATCTCACATTTATAAATGAAGGTCATCAATAAATTTCTCTTTTTTAATTTTGACAACCTCTTTGGTTTGATTTTAGTATTAAAACAAAGGTGATAATTTTATCTTATTGGCTGGAAATTATTTGTTTCCGAAAATAAGTATTGAGTGCTCTTGCACATCCTATGAGATCGGCGCTCGTTAAACATTTATTTTTTCAAAAGATGCTCAGGATCAATTGAATGAGCGTGAAAATGAAATGAGGAAATTATGAAAGCAATTGAGATGATGAAGAGAAAACAACAATGGAAGATAAATGTCAAGGTGATAGGCATGAAGAAAGGTAGAAAAGTAGCTAGATAGATTCCTAATGTGCGATAGAGTATGGAGAGGAGGGGTTTGGTCAAAGTTATAGAAATAAGGACAAGTGCTATCCCCAGTGATGAAAAGTAAAGGGAAGGAGGTTAAATATTATAGGGGAGTGACGATATATGTTCTGAATTATTTGGTTAAGTGAAATGATTCAAATCGAAAAAGGAAAAATGATAGGAATGTTGCAGGCACTTGACTCATTGGGTCCAGTCGAGACAGAAAAATTAGTGAGGAAAAAGAGGATAAGAGAGTTTTTAATAAAGGGAGTATCGGACATTTTTAGAGAGACAAGAAGAAGAGTTGAATTAGGAGAGAAAGTAGAAGATAGGTTCTGGTTAGTGAGAGGAGTAAGTTAGTAAGGCAAGAATTTTCTATGAGCCCGCTTTTATTTAATATATTAATCTCAGACTAAGAAGAAGAAATGAAGACAAAAAGAGGGGTAGGAGTTGGGATGGAAAAAGAGAATATATATACACTAGTGAACGTGAACGATATAGTGTTGATGGAAGAGGATAAAGAAGGAATATCGGGTTTAATTACAGGATTGGAGAAATACTTAGTTAAGAAAAAGGTGAATTTAAATGTAGAAAAGACAACGATAATGAGGCTTAGAAAAAAGAGGAAGAAAGAAAGAATAAACTGGAAGATGAAAGGGAGTACGGTTTGAAGAAGTAAAGAAGTTCGGATATTTGGGATATAACTTGCAAAAATATGGAGATCACAAAGTTCATTTTTCACAGAAAGGACGAAAAAGGCGAAATGGGTAACAAAACGGATATGTATGCTAGTATGACCGGTATTAGGCTATGGAGTAGAGATATGGTGATGGAAAAAAAGGAAAGATATTGAGAGTTTACGGGGAAAACAAATTTAGGGATTATAACGAGAAATCGAGCACATAAATATGAGGAGAAATTTTTGGAAGAGGGGGATATAAGCTCTTTAGGGAGTGTTGGTGGGAGAAGGAGAACAGGAGAGAATAGCAAGATTTGAATTGGCAAACGCGGTAAGAGATGGGATGTATTGGATAAAGAAAGAGAACAGAAAGTGCAGAATCTTTGAATGGAAATAGGAAGGATGGAAGCATACGATGGGAAGGATGTAGGCAAGGAATAGAAGATAAAGGAAGTTGCCAAGAGAATGTGGTGCAGATTTTAAGGGGGGATGGATTTGAAGAGAAGTGCATACAATAATAAGAGAAATAAGGAAAAATAGATTAGAAGCCTTTAAAAATTTGTGCACACTCGCTAAGTGATAGTATACGTAGATTAAGATGTAAATTTGCAAAGAAGAAATTTGGAAGAAGAAATTTTCTTTTATTGATATTAAAATAATTATAAATTCCTGAATTTGATAGTATATTCATAAAACCAAGAAATATTACTCATTCTCTGAGTGAATATTTGTACCAATTGCAAAATTTTTTCCCCTTGAATTGACATCCACTAGCCGAAGTTTCATTCTTATCAGAAAACTTTGGTTTCTAAGGTTCATTCATATGCTGTTTCAATAAAGGTCAATAAATATAAAACTTAGAAATTTATCTTACGATTTTCTGTTATCCAATCTCAGTCAATAAAAAAAAATAATCTGCATGAGAATGAGCTCCTGATAAAATGTAAGATATTTCCGGCAAAATGTTACGGTACGAAGCATGGCCAAGTAAAAATTCATAAAAGTGACATTTTTCATTTTTAATAGCAAAATCGTATTTCAAGGTTTAGTACCGGCAGATTGAAACGAGAATAGTGATGTTAATTAACCTTCTAAACTTTAATCTTTTTCAAACTATTCATGTAAAAAAAAATCATGTTCAGACGTTTTTAATTCAAATGGATCGTGTAAATTATAATAACAAAATCGGGTTTGAGCATTGCAAAATAAATATTCCTTTCATAATAATTTTTTCTTTTTATTATCTATGTTGATAAAAATCGAATTCTGACTTGAAAACTTAAAAACGATGTTAATATATCACTTGAATTCTGAAGAATGAAAATTCACTGAAGATTTATAATTTAAAAAAAATTTATTGAATATGGAGTTTACAATTTATCGGAAATACACGAGGTAAATTCTCTTCGAAAAGTCAAAAATATATCTATTCGGGATAATGCGATGTGGGCTCTCACTATTTCTAGCTTTTTTCTACATAACACTTACGCTGAAACCTTCTTTTTCAAAATTATAAAATAACTGGATAATGTATCTTTCACATTTGAAAAATGATTCCGCCGTCTTTCTTTAAACTCTTTTAACCTTTTCCTTTTGTTAACTTTTTTTAATAGAATGATATTTAATTAACGTTTCAGTAACCAGTAATTTTACGAAGAGACTTAATTTTCTTTATGTCACAAGAAACTTATTCTTCATTTAAGATCAATAAAAATGCCTTTTAGCCTAATTGATATCTCCAGCGTTATTCCAACATAAATATCGTGAATTGTAGATCTGCTGGAAAGCAGCCTCGATATTGAAAATCAGGACGAATGAAATGGGAAAAGACGGAAATAGGAAACCTCAAAGTTGACAGAACTCATTGCGCACAGAAATCCGTTGCACCCATTCAGCAATGCGTTCATCATCTCTATCTTGCTGCAAAGGCTTCAACTATCCTGAGATTCCAAGACTAGCGTTCTTCTTTCAGGCATGTTTATTTAATCCACGATATTACGCCTGGAATAATCAACATTGAAAAATTGTTTACACGTTTCGCGGAAATTGTAAGAAAAGAAAAAGATAAAATATGTGGTGACAGGGTGAACTGTAGTAAAATAGTTCAGGATCGAAATAGGAAACAGCTTCCCTAATCCTTTCGTAATTTGAAGCGCACTGGAATGCGAAATGTGTAGAGTTCACTGCTCTAACAACTGCATTCCCTTTTTCACCAACTACTGCACGATTCTCTACCATTCTTCCTCTTTTCTAAGAGAATACAGTTGAACTAAGAGAAAAGATTATTCACACCGTTTTTTAATGCGCATGTCACGCATTATACATAAAAAGGGAAAATCAACTGCAAAATATTTTTTTGAATAAGATTTTTGGAAAAAAATTAGTATTGTTTTTGTACTTGGCACCATTTTTATCTACCCCTCGTAGGCATAATATTTTAACACTTCGCCTCTCTTCACCCTTAGTCTTCTTCATCTCCTATTTACCCCCTTTTAGCACCCTCTTCTTCTTTTAAATACCCTTCATAAACCCTTTTTTCTCTTACTGCCTTCAAAAAATCACACAATTTACTATTTTCCTTTCATCCCACTTACTCTCAGAAAACATTTACTCGTCTCTTATCCCTTCAACCATCTTCGTCTGTCTCACTCTGTATCACTCGCTTTTATCATACACACTCACCTCACCACCTTTTACAGTAACGTACGTGTACATTGCCTTTAACTACACCTCAACCTCAATACTTATCTTTTAATACTTCTCCTCACTTCCTCTTCAGTCTTCTTCGTCTCATATTTGACCCTATACCTATACTCATTGCTTTTCTCTTCATAAGACATCTACAAGTTTCCTTCTAGCCCTCTGGTGTCGAATCCATCAAATCTCACCTTCTCTCCTCTTCCCTCTTCCCTCTTCCCTCTTTAACTTTCTCCCATCCTAACAAAACATTTGACCCTATAATAGTTCTTTCTACCAGCTTCCTCGCAACTCCAATCTCTTTTCTCCCTTTTGCGCCACGAGGGAGAATTTTCCCATACAAGACTGATGATATCTCAATTTTGATAAGAAAACGTGATCTTAAAGATAAGACCTGGAAAAAAGTGGGTGACCACTCAATATATCACAGTTGTAAGGCACTGCGAAATAATGTCATGAGGCTACTTAGAAAGGCAAGAGTTATCTACAATACCACGAGATTGATGGTAGAGTCTCATAATTTATGGAGAGTTAAGATCTTTATGTTTTGTTTACACTCAACTATGGGACATTATCACCGGTGTGTATATTTGATAAAAATGCTTACTTTCTTCCCATTTGTGATGATTTTTCATGTCCTGTAACAAGAATCTGGATATACAGGGTGTCACTAAAGTCCTGCTACGGCTGAATATTTCCGCATGTAAGATATTTTTCAGGGAGGCCAAGGTAACCTTTAACGAGGAATTCAATGTTGACCTTTATTTTGATCTTGACGATCACCTTCCACGTTTGTTTCAAGGTGAACTGTTTCTTTTTGGAAACACCATTTTTCATCGGAAATCGATAGATCGGGAAATTGTACGTTAAAATATGTTATAAGTTCATCGTCGAGGTCATAATTAAGGTCACTACTGATTCCTAGAGGTATGCAGACCTTGTTTAAGTTTAAACGACATTACAGTGACCTTCAAGGTTTTTCAAGTTCAATTCAAAAAAATAGAAACCACCTTTTTTACATCGGGAATCGATGGAGCTGTAAATTTTAGTTCGAATACGTACTCTGGCAATAGGTATAATTTGTCCTTAACTTAGAGTTGTGCAGAGCTTGTTTAAGTTTAAAAAAAAACCTTCAAGGTTACATTATATGTATGATCTGGGTACATATTTTAAAGTAAAGTTTCCAGCTCTTCCGCTTGCAGATATAAAGAAGGATATTTCCAATTAAAAAAAGTTGAACTTGAAGAAACCTGGAAGGTCCTCAACAACATCAAAATAAAGGTCACTATCGAATTCCTCGTTGAAAGTTATTTCAAGAATGATCTTGAACTCTCTGAAAAATATCTTACCTGAGGAAATATTTAGCCGTCCAGGAACTTTTGTGACACACTGTATAATCTCCTTCAGTTTTATTTCAGCTATGCTCATTTCCAGTTCAGACATTTCTCCCCTTACACTAATAGAGAGTCTAGAGAGTAATAAAGCTGAAGCAAATGGGATGGGCGTTCAATCAGCTAGTTATATAATTAAAGCTTTGGCTATCATTTTCCACACATAATTAATCTTTTGGACATCTGTTTTCCCTGAAGAGTGGAAATTTTTTTTAGCATGACCTGTGTATAAAGTGAAGGCTTCTCAAAGTGCTAGTGAGTATAGGCCTGCGGCTATCCTCTGTTGTATCTCTAAGGTATTGGAAAAAATCTTCTGCAGTCAGGTGATAGACTATGTGGCAAAAGAAAATATTCGAAATTCATGTTCATCTGGCTATAGATGTGAATTGAGTACACAGAGATGATTAATCAGTGTCATGGAGGACATTCGTTTGGGAATTGCTATGAGAATGGTGATGAGTGATGAGTTTGCTATTGTAGTAGAGATAGTTCATTCCTTTAAAAGAAGACTCTCAAAAATTTCAAAAGAGTCTTAAAGATTAGAGTATTTACATATGTATAATTTTTCTAATGCCTCTTTCCAATATAATTTCCCTGGACCCTTGCTTTTCGGAAATCAAATAATTCTTTTCCTTTACTCCTATCTGTTTGTTATGCATATCCTCTCTATCTTCTAACCTTTCAGCACTGCGATCCTTTACCTCACGCCACTTTTCCCTATCCTTTGCGAACCCTACTTAATACGCCTATTTGCCCAATTAACTGTTCTTTCTATCTCCCCACTTTTATCATACCCACTACCCCTAAGGCTTACAAAAATCCCTTTACTACTCCTTCCACTTTCACTCTATTATTTCACCTACCGATGGCAATTTTGGTTGGCCTTTGTGAGGAATTTATTGTTTCTCGTTGTATTTTCCTGGTGGCCAAATAAATATTCTGATATGAAAACCAGAATAATAAT
>JAWWLR010000128.1:21750101-21767153 GCA_035041075.1 Acraspis erinacei
CCCCCCCCCATGGAACAGACCGTACAATTTCATTTTGACCCTCCCCCACACTGAGATACTTAAAAGTTTTGGTATTATATTTGAAAACATAATATGCGTTTTGTACATAGAAAAAGGGTTTTCAAGATGAAATTCTAGACAGAAATATACAATAGTATATTGCACAACTAGGGTCGAAAGGCTATGATTGCAACGAGTGTGAAGTTTGCTATCCGAGCGAAGCGAGGGCAGCGCTCACACTTGTTGCTATCATAGCCTTTCAACCCGAGTTGTGCACTCCATTTTTCATCATACCTTTATTGGAGATCGATATGCAATGCCTGCAGAGCGAAGCGAAATTGACCGAATGCAGCCATATTTGGACAGTAAAAAAGAGGTTAGAGTAGTCACTTGAAGTTTCGTTGCAGCGCTCCTGCGACTATCACAGAAACGGAAAAAGTTCGCGTGTGAAAGAGTGACATGAAAATACTATATGAATCGATATTGTTTTCTCTCGATCGTAACAGTCTTGAACTTATCTGCAGCGCTCGTGCGATTATGACGGAGATGGAACGAGAGAGGGAACGATCGCATCATTATAGAGAAATTCTGCTTTCAACTAATCACGAGCCGTTTCACTTCCTTACATCCCACTACGTAATCACTTTTCCTCCCTAGGGATGAAAAGAAAACTCGGCTGTATTCGGCCACTTTCGCTTCGCTCTACAGGCATTGAAAATCGATCTTTCGATAAAGGTATGATGAAAAATACTATTTTGATATAAACAAATGTGACAAAAACAAATGTAGAAGATTTAAAAAATATATTCTACAAAATACTAGGAAAAATTCGAGTCTGTTTAAAAGACACCCAGGACTCAAAGAAGTTTGGAACAAATAAAAAATATGTGATACATTTTTGGAAATGCTTCGAAATTTTCAAATATTTTAAGTGTATTCAAAACCTCTTAAATTATCTTTGCTTTTATCCGATAAGAATTGTGGCATGCCATTGGATCTTCAGATTAGAATGTAATCTATGTGGAGTACTTGAAATGAAAACGGTATATTTGGTATTACACACCGAGACAATTGTTTGGGTACACTGAAGCCATAAAAGTCTTATGAAGTCTTCTAAAGTCTTCTGAATGTTTCAAAACATTATTTATTATAACATTATTTTGGCTACCACACTATAATTTCTAAACTTTGTTCCATTTTCAAAGAGATGAGAAAATTAAACTATGGAAAAAAACTTCTTTTGAAGAAGTCAAAAAAAAAAATATAGAAGCTTTTCATTCATTTTGAAAAGTTTTGAAAAAAAATTTGTTTGAAGATTCTTTAGAAAATTTTAAATATTTTAGGTTTAATTTTAAAAGAATGATTTTGAATTTTGAAGATTTCAAAATGTGTGGAGAAAGAAAATGGAAGACTTTAAGACAATTATTTTCATTTTTCAGGATTTAAAAAAAATAAGGTAACCTGAGTTTTGCAGGGCATCAAGAGCATGAAAAAAATATTTTTAAGATTCATGGGAAACTTTAAAATTATTTTTTTCGTAATGAATTCTAAGAGAAAATTGAAAAAGAATACAAAAAAGTTGGAATTATTTTCTAAAATTTTCAAAATGATTATTAAAGATTTTAAAGCTAAGTCTTGCTATAATCCATAATTTAGAAAAAAATTGTTTAAGTGTAAGAGATATTCAAAAGTACTTAAAAGTAATTATACTTAAAAGATACTAACAGTTTTAAAACGATTCAAACCTAATAAAATCTTATAAGATAATTTATGAATTTTCTAAGTTTTCAAAAATCGAACAAAGAACTGTCTAGGTACCTAGGAAAAATTAAAATAAATTTTTGTTAAAAAAAGAATCTGAAAGATTTTAAGACAATTTTTTTAATTTTTAGCAGTAATCCAAAATAATTTGCTTAAAATTTATGGGAATATTTGGTATGCTTTGTATTTTGCACAATGGACATTAAGAGTAAATTCAGAAAGATTTTAAAAAATTTCAGATGATTTCCTTAAATTTCTAAAAATGTAGAAGATTCAATAGCGAAATGTTTACATTTGGTAAGATAAAAAAAATATAAATAAAATCCAGTAAATTCAAGAAATATTTAGAAGATTTAAAGAGATTCAGAAAGAATTTTAAAATGTAAAAGATTTGAAAAAATATCATTTTTTAAAAAGATAAAAAAACATTTAGAAGCTTTAGAAGAATTTCAATTTTTTAATCCTAGGAAAATTTGACAGACTTTAAGGCAATTTTTTAAAATTTGGAATCATTTTTCAAAATTTTTAAAGAAATTCGTGTCTTCTAAAAGTATTTTGAGGAATTTAAGAGGTTTTGAATAGACTTAAAATATTTTAAAATTTTGAAGCATTTCTAAAAATGTATTATATATTTTTTATTTCTTCAAAACTTCTTAAAGTCGAATTTTTCCTAGTATTTTGTAGAATATATTTTTTAAATCTTCTACATTTGTTTTTGTCACATCTGAAATATTTAAAAATGTTTTCTAACTTTCTCCAGAATCTTATGCAATTTATATTTAAATAAGTTTAAACACAAACTGCTAATAGTTATTTTCGTATAAGTAATTTCAACATTTCTCTGCCATGAAAAAATTTTAAAAGCATTCAGTGTTGTATCAAAATATTGTTTTGTGTATTTCTGTCTGTGTGGGGGAAGTTCAAAATGAAATGTTAGGTCTCTTACATGGGGGGGCGTGAAAGGAAGAACATAAGGTTACGTAATATGTGAACGCTTTTAAACTAAAAGACTTTTGGAAAATATATTGCCAGCTAGTAAAAAAAATTTTTTAAGTGAAAACGCTTTTTGTTTTTTTTCAAAACATAATTTAAATTGTTAAGTTTGACCTCGAGAAGAACTCGATGACTAATATAAAAAAATAATAAAATATAAAAAACATAATTTTTTATTTAAATTTTTAACATTTATAGGCAATTGAAAATCATTAAATTTCTTTAAATAGTCAGAGATTTCCCTTCGGCATAATGTTTTTCAGCATAATATTGTTACTAAATCATTTTTCTTGGGCGCGCCAAAAAAAATTTATCAAAATTTGAGTATCATTTGAGAGCTTTCTTGGGATCAGAATAAGCTCACCAAAAATCAAAATTTTAGATGTTTTCATTGGCACAAAAATGTCAAGTTTATTACTAGGGTATATTAACATATAATTTGATGCTTGAAAATAGTATCCTAAAGTTTGAAAAAAATTAAGACGACTTTCCAGAACCGCAAAAATTTAAAAATAGAATGATTGAATCCATTTTTCTCATGCATGTTATCTAGATTTAAGTCGGTCGAATTCCATTTCTAAAACCATTTTTTTAACGACTCTACTATAGATGTTGAAAACTCAAATAAAAACAATGATTCCAATAATTTTGAATTAATTTCTCGCAAACAAATAACAAAAAATAATTTAATAATGAAGGTCATTCTTCGACTTTTTGAAATCTTTAACTTAAATATTTCTGTTCCAGTACTTATAGAATCTTCTGATTGAGTTCATCTAGGGTTTAAACTTAATAATTTGACTTATATTGTTAAAAAAAATCGAAAATCGTTCTTCAATAGTCTCCATATGATTATTAAAATTATTCCAATTGACAGAATAGTACTGTTTTTTTATAAAATTGGTGAACCTTTAATTCATCCTACGTAAAATTAACTTCTTTTAAAAATAAAAATTTTAGAATATTCAAGTGCCGAAAATTCATTCCATAAGAAATATTGAGAAATATGAAATGTCCAAACTTTTTTGTAAATTAGAGTTTTAATATTGAGCTCAGATATTCTAATATAAATATTATAATGTACGATAGTTCTAGAGATTTTCTCTTATCTGCAATAAAATTAAAATTTTTAATTTAATGTAATCGCACAATTATATATTAAAATGTTTTGGACAAGTTCAAATTTAAAGACTAACGACTTTTTTAAATTAAAAATGTTTTGCGTTTCAAATCAGACTTTAATCTTTACAGAAGATCATCTTTTAATAGCAATGAAATACTCGCTTCAATAGAGATGCTAGATCTTATCCAATAAAGTACATTTTCCTGAATTTTTAATTAAAATTTCATATCTATATTTCTAAATGCACAAAATTATCTGAATGATGAAACACAAGTTAGTAGTGTAACTGTAAACATTAGGAATAAACATATTTATAAGTTTATTTCTTTAAATTAATTTCTAATACGCAATAAACATACTTCGTGTCCACTTGTCACCTGTTTTTTGAAAATTAAATTTTTCTGACAATGAAAAATTGTTTGTTTATGTATATTACACGAAAAAAGCTATGCTGATGATCATATCAGTGATTTATGGGCTGTTAAGGTAATAGATTCCTTTATGTATGGCAATAAATGACAACTAAAATCATTCTATTAAACTGGAGGATCAATAAGCAATAATTCGGACAGCATTACAACACCATTATTTTGTTTATGAATCGTAACACCTTTGTACATGTTCAATAATTAAATATTAACGACAACTTCAGTAAGTTAGATCGATGGCATGTAACATATGGTCAATATGAAATAATAATGAACAAAGTAACTCATATTCCTATTATCCTATTAACGGGAAAGTGCATTTTAATTTAACTTTACGCGCCAAATAAAAATAAAAAATATTACATTTAAAATTGTTTTATTCCGTTTATCAAAGATTCTAGGTTCGAAATGTAACAAGTTTAAGACTTTGGTCTTTGAATATTAATAGTCATGTGCTTAATAAGAAGTCATTATTTATGGATGAAATAGAATCTTAGTTTAGAAGTTAATCTATTTTTGTATAAATTTCATCCTTCTTGGATCAAATTGCATTTCTTTGAATGAATATTCAAAACTTTTTTTAAAAAGTCATCCTTTATCTTTGGAAATTCAATTGTTTTGTTAGAAATTCAACTACTCCATAGAGAATTGATTTTTTTTTTAAAATACATATTTCGGCGTTAAAAAGTTAACTAAAATCTTTTTTGGAAGCAAATTCGACTAAAATTTTTCTGAAAATTTGTCTTTCTTATTTAAAAATTCATTTGTTCCAGTAAAAATTTCATTCTTCTTGGATAAAAAGGTAACTGCTTGTTTGAAAATTATTCCTCTTTGCTTGAGGATTGATCTATTTTTTTGATAATTTTCGTTAAACCAGTTTGTCCAGAAATCATATTTTGTTGCAGATTCATATTTTTAGTTGAAAATTCATCTCTTTGGTTCAAAGTTAAACTAGTGTATTGAAAATATAACTTTTTTATTTGAAAATTCAATTCAATACAGTCTTAACAGTTTTAAATTTGAAATAGTTTACTTTGAGCACTTGAATTTTTAAACTAAATGACAGAAAGCATTTCATTAACCAATTAAGTCCCAGCCGGAAACATTTTCAATATTTTTTTCAATCGTTCCATACACTATCAAAACGGTCCTAAAAAATTGAGAATAGTCATATTCGAGGTAAAATTGTCTGTACTTTTGATGTATGTGATCAGAATTTTGAAAAAGTTATGGTTATTTATATAACAAAAATGTGGCCGCCATATTGGATAGTCCATCTTGAATTTCGAAAATCTGATATCATATTCGTAATTAGCGACCCGAAAAACCTTCTGGTATACATTTTTATGGAAATAGAAATAAAATTGTTTTCATTAAAAAAAAGACAATTTTTATACAAAAATTTTTCCTTTGAAGCCGCCAACGCTGCTTTCGATCTGAAAATATTTAAAGAAATTTTTTTAAACCCACGTTTTTTGTTAAATAAACAACCATAACTTTTTCAAAATGCATTTTTTCAAAATTCTGATCAGATAAATCGAAAGTTCAGACAATTTTAAGTCGGATATGTCTATTCTCAATTTTTTTAGGACCGTGTTGATAATGTGTGGAGCGATTGAAAGAAATGTTGAAAATGTGTCCGGCTAGGACATAATGGGTTAAAACCAGCTGAAAAAATATAAATTTCGGTTCTAGAATAGAGAATTTTTCATTATTTATAACAATATTACTTTTAATAAAAACTGAATTTATCTAAAATCAATATAAAGAATGAATTTTTCAAATCTCAATACCCGAAAAATTCGTTTTAAAATTATATATTTTTACCACTTAAGTAGTTGTAGGTTTTTAAGAAAAATATCAAGATAAATAATAAAAATCGTCAGGTGTTGTTGACTTAGTCAAAATATGTCACTACCCTCATTTTCCACGTCACGTATTTCTTCACTGGTTTTATTCACGTATGCAAGGCATTCGGAGGCAAACGTGACAAGTGTGCCGGGTCAGAAACCTCCTTATCTACTTAAGCGAGAGCTGCATTCTTCAGTAGAAAAGCCATTTTGTGGTCAGACAGAATATACGTGCTGCCCAGAGCCTCTAGCCTCAAGAGAAAACCATCCACAGTCGAAAGAGCTGTAGGGTCATGTAACTAATGACGTTATAAATTAGCAACATAGATAAAATGTAGATATTTCACACTTTTTCAAATTTATTAAAGTAATTTACTTATTTTGATTAATAAAATGAGAATAAAAAATTGTCTTTGTTAATTAGGTTCCTAATGAGTCACATCGCGAATTTCTATAAGTTCCCCACTCTCTTTCCCCCTCTTTCCTCTGATCAGGCTAGATCCTAATCACTTCCCAGTTCCATTTTTCCCCTCACACCCCCATTCTCGCCTCTTACGATAACCCGTATTTTATTTCTTCTGTATGTCGCTCTCCTCCCAATCTTAACTCATCCTCTTGCACCGATAAGAAAATTACAAATCTCTCCTGTTCCAAAACTTTATACCTCCCTATCAATAAGAGATTGATATGTTTGATGCAGCAAGAGCTTCGGCGAATGCAAACCGTAAAAGAAACAACGGCTGGTCATAGGAACAAAAGGCGCATGCATCAACTGAGCACAAATGCAGGGGAAGCAGAAGGCGTTCTGCATTCCATGTGTAATTGACTATATAATCTCGGGCAGAAGGTTTACTGAGAAGGTACAAATGTTCTCGCGCGAACCACTCATTCTTATCACACACTCAACAAGTTAAAGCTGCTGAGCATCAGACAGCAGATTGTTGACAAAAGATGGGTACTATCTGACGCTAGAAGTCTAGAGTTGAGGAGAAGATGGGTAAGAGAATGTAAATAGTTTTACTCTGACTTATATCGACTTTTCTGAGAGATTCCAGTTATTGTTGACCACCTGTCCAGGTCAGAAAAGGTCCAGGAATTCTGTACTGAAGTCAACTTAATCTAGCATCTACTAACTCAGGACACAGAGAATATAACTAGCTGGAACGAGTTATGAAGCGACCTCATAATAACTGAGAACGAATGATAACCTGTCAGTACCGAAGACGTCAAAAAAATATTAAGGGGCATGAATAACATAATAATAAATAATAAATAATAATAATAATAATAATAATTCCTATGCCAGATGGTATCAAGACCTTCTGGTGGCAGAAGTTTCCTTCAAACCACCTGCATCTTCTCCACATTTTCACCCCATTCCTAATATCGGAAAAGCCTACTCTGCAGTGGTTCGTGGACGGATGCACAGTGCTCCTCCCGAAGAAGGGCTACTTCTCTGGCCCTAAGAATTACAGTCTAATAACTTGTCTGATAACGCGGTGTAAGTAGCAGGGTGATGGGAGGGGCTTGCTAATCGCCAGATGTGTCTGTGGAAATGCAGCCTTCTACCAGCGTCAACTATCAATGACCTGGATTGTCTTCCGGAACGCTTTCTATGCTACTTCTCTTAGAATTATCATCTACCTATTGGAAAGCTTGAAGGTTCATCCGCACGCAGTGATATGCAGAGAGAGATTGATGCAACTTTGGAGAACTCAATTTATTATATAATTTGGAAAACATCGTATGACAACTAACAGTCTAACCTTTTAGAGGAGCACCTTTTAGCGCAACACCATGAGATCTCCTATTTCACCTTATGTTATTGCCACTATCTCTCGCACTTCGCGAATCCCAAGGGTAATT
The DNA here is from genome assembly GCA_035041075.1 of Acraspis erinacei. NCBI lineage: Eukaryota > Metazoa > Arthropoda > Insecta > Hymenoptera > Cynipidae > Acraspis > Acraspis erinacei. Next base: position 21,758,123 of record JAWWLR010000128.1, read on the forward strand.
CCGTGGCAAACCTGAATATCGAAGGCATAAGGTCACTCATGAATTTTACATGGATGATCTCAAGATCGATACGAAAAATGTAGGGAAACTGAATCTAGCACAGCTTGGCGCTACAGAGGCCTAACAACAACTCGATAAAACAGAGAAAAATCTAAAATTGATTTTCTGGACTGCCCTAATGATTAATCTCTTTATCTTTTTCATAGGCCTGCTGAAAGTTAGATGGATGCTGATAATTATGGTATGAAGGTTTCTTCTGAAACCCTAACAGGACATTAATCAATATTAATATGTTTATACTGATATTTTGAGCAATATTTCGAAACAATTACCTAACTGACGTAACCATAAATCAAGAAAGCTATTTTTGCGACCACAAACGAATTCACGAGCGAGACTAACATTTTTGACTCAAGTGAACCTTTCATGTAAATTTGCCCTAAGGAGGCAAAAGTTTGTTAGTTGCAATTAGTAGAGGTAGAGGTTGTGAAGGTGAGGATAACTTGAAGGATCTATAGCTCGTGGCGAAAGTACACTTTGCAAGTTCAATTTCCAGGCCAATAGACTAGAAGGTGCTATTGAACATGAAATTGGACGTGTTTTGAAGGGCAGTTGGATTTTCTGTTTAATTTTGTTGGAATGTTTGATACTTAGTGAAAGGCCCTCGTCTCTTTGAAACACCAAGCGGCTTGAATTTGAAGCGAAAGATGCTCTTCTTGATTCACTTGAACAAATGTCCTCAGAGATCCTCCGAAGAAAATTATGCTAATTGGTTAACTTGTCTAGACCAAGCTGTGATTCTCTTAATTTAGAATCTGTTGTACATTAGATTATGTTTTCCAGATTGTTTGTACGAACAAGAAATTCTTTAGACTATTAGTTTATTAAGCTTTAGTTAGAACAAGAGGCTATTGACAAACTATTTCGACTGAGGCATCTAAAACTTTTGCCAATCATTATTGTAGCTACAGCTGCATCTTAAAATATAGAAATATCATACTAAAAGATATTTTTTTATTTTTGTCAGGAATAAATAAATTCATTTTTATTAATATTCATTACCGATAAAAGAATAGATTCAAATTGGCTTTAGCTTTTTTATACAGAGATTTCTGGGAATGTTATAAAATTTATTTTAGTATAAAAAAAAGTTTAAAATGTGTCTCGGCACAGTTTGTTATTATTTATTTAGTCCGGGGCTAAATTAATTGCTGATTAATTTTAGTTTAGAGTACTGCATAGTATATTTTAAAAACTTATAATAATTTTATGTAAAATATATAAATATTACCAATTTTAGAGACAGTCTGCGTTAATGTAAATTGTAAATGATCATAGATTTTCACTCATTCTTGTTGCAAATTTGTTTGTTTGTTAATTATTTCATTATTTCATTTTAACATAGTATCTAGAGCAATGCTGCAGTTAATTAGAACATAATTAAGTAAATGAGTTAGAAACTCTCGTTTGATTCTTTCACCTTTTCTCTTTGTTCGACAAATTGATCCAACATATTTATTCACAACCTTGATGAAAATTATACTGTAGTTGATATTTAGTAAGAATACTTGCATCAAATTTCCCCATTAGTGTAAAATGGAATCAAAAATAATTTTTTTACACATTTTCAATTAAAAAACAGCTGGCTGTGGCGAAAATTAATTAATAATAATTGAAATATTGTGCCTTCTTGACAACTATGCGGTTTATATGAAACAATCTATCCTAAAATTCATATTGTTAAAAAATTGTTTAAAAATCAGGTTAAATGGCAAGAAAAGTATAATTCATGATATAATTCATTTGGATGAATGAAGGAACACGTATTTTCCAGTTGGAACAAAATGTTTATTTTTTATTTAATACAATTATTAGAAGATTACCTGTGAATTTTCAAAAAATTATGGGTATATTTTTAAATGAAGTTCTTCCGAACAAACGTTGGTATGCGGGATTTTATTTTGCAATCGACATAGCAATTTTTCCTCTTTCAATTGATGTAAAAAACAATTTTCAATTTGAAAAATAACAATAAGGCTGATGTTTTCCTAAATTTCTTGAAAGTGGATTTTAACAAGACCACCACTTTTGAATGTTGGTTTGTTTGGAGAAATAGGTAGTAATATGTAAGTTGTAATATAAATCTTCTAAATTTCGTTATTTTATATCACTGCTTCAGATTAAAAAAATATATACTTTTGCTAAATCAAATTTTCCAATTTTTGTGGGAAACGACGAAACGTACGAAAAAATGTTTAAATAAAAGGGGTTATACATCTAGAAAAGTTTTACGAAAAATACCTTCTGTTAATAAAATAGACATCCTATCACTTTTATGGGAGCTGTAACAGTTTTGAGGCCAGGAAATAAAAAAAATATTATTTTTATATTTCCTCGTGAACAGTGGAAGACATCGCAAAAAAGCAAAACTTTTTTTAGAACTTTCCTGGATATATGAACTTTTCTCTAAACATTTTTTTGTTGTAACTTCCGTTGTCTCCGACAAAACGATGAAAATTCGCCTTTTTAAAAATAGTTTCTCTCAATGTGAAGCAGTCGTTTGTCAAAAACGAAACTCAAGGTTGCATCAGGTTGCGTTATGCTTCCAATTGCGATAAAAATAATTCACGCGACCCTGCCTGTTTACGTTTAGATCCTTCCAATTCTGGGTCAAGGCCAGTTGCAAGCCATGTCAGAAACCGATGTTTTAACTATTTGATACTTTTCAAGTTGTCTAGTTGCTAAACAAACATTTTGTGGATTTTAGAGACTCCACTCTGAGCCCAGTATTTCGGGGGGAATTTCTATGAGAGTGAATATAAGTGATAGGCGCATGACTCGGATTTACTACAAATTCTTCAAATATTTTCATGCGTGTAGTACAAGGTTGGATGAGATGGCATCAAAACTTTATGCAATGCACGTCCACTCATCAAGGCCGGGCGACATGGGTAGACGTTTAGCGCTCCATTTTCAGCTGATGAGCAAAAATCGACCGTGTCTGCAAGATGGGGAGAGTAATACTTTCCCATCTTCTCCCGGTGCTTATTTTCTTTATTTTTTTTTCTCATTTTCATTCTCCTTCAGCATGAGGTGCTTTCTCCTCAATCAAACCTTCAATAAGAGTGAAATTACAATAGCAATAGAACTTATGGATATTGTATTATGTTATGCTATATGTTATGTTATATATTATATTATATTATACTATATGCGCTAAGACCTTTCCTTTCCTGATATAAACCCCCCCCCCCAATACCTTACTGTATGTAATTTTTTATTATCAGAAATAATGAGATACGAGACTTGAAATTGATAGAAATTTTTGAGTATTTAAGATAATACCTGATTTCAAGTAAAGAATGATACATATATATTAAATATTTATGAAAGATGAATATAGCTTTCAAAATCAACAAATTCAGAGTTCGTTAGCTTAAAGATTAATTTCGGCTTTAATATATTTAGGATAAGGTTTATATTGTTCATTTAATAATAATTTTATTCACTTTTGTAATATCGAAATTTCAATAAAGTGATTGCATTTAAAAAATACAATTTTTTCAAATTTATATACATATTTAAAAAATGACCTCAGACAATGAATCTTCTAGAAAAAGTGTAATAATTGATATTTTAACCAAAAAATATGAAAGCTCATAAAAAAAATTAATTTGAAAACCTAAAAGACAATTTTCAACACCTAAAAATTTTTCTGGCATAATAGAAAAAAAAGCATCTAAATTGTTGAACTTAAAAGTCAAAAGATGAATTTTCAGTACAAAAACTGAATTTTAAACGATAACTGTGATTTGAAAGCAAAAAAATTCTCAACGAAACAAATACATTCTTACCTAAAAAAAATGAAATTTCAAATGAAAATTATTTTTCTATAAAAAAGAGAATTTGCAACAAAAAAAAGGTAAATTTAAAACAAATGTATTTTCAACCAAAAAGGATGAATTTTTATCAAAATGGTTTATTTCTCAATCAAATATTTGCATTTTTATCCAAGATAAATAAAATTTCTACCAAATCATATGAATTTTTAAATCAAAAGATAAATTAAAAAAAAATAGTTGAAGTTTCATCTAAATAGGTTTATATTCGTCTTTCTAACTCCATATGAAGAATTTTAAAGAAGAAAATAAACACAAAGGTTTATTTATTCATTCTTCAGTGACCGTCATCCAGACTCCTCTTCATTCTTTGTTCCTTATTCTTCTCATATATGTCACATGAGAAAATATATATTTAATGAAAAAATGTTCGATTAACTGCCTTATACATATTCAAAATTAGTTATAAATTTCGGTAGACCAAAATTACCCTTTAAAGTATCAGATAGTTAGAGAGAATTAAAAATTGTATTCTGATCGCTCGTTAAAATACTGTTTTTAAAACCTCAATAATTTTTGTATTTTCTTATTATCGTTCCTTTTAAGATAATTTCACAAGAAATACAATAAAACCATTTATTTTTCAAGGTATTGTTTTTCTCCACTTATTTTATAGCCCTGGATAAACGAGCATGGACACAAAGAATTCACCAATAAATGACTTAGTGGATTTTCTAGTTAAATTGAAATCACACTTCGACTTCAACCTATTTTTAGAGTTAAGATTTTTAATGAAAATTGAAAAAAGGTTTATACGCCATCCAAGGAAATTACTAGAAGTTAAGAGATCATTTGGTCTGATCTTGAAGATGGAAAAGTAGGATGACGGAAAAATGAGGAATTTAAAATACAGAAAGTTCATTCATTGGTACAAATTCGTATCTGCGACTGTAGATTCCATTATTTTCAATCGGTGAACCGACCAATTCTAAAAGATTGTATTGGTGGCACGCTACTGAATTCAAATGAGAAAGGGAACTTGGTGCAAGCAGGACTGATTACAAATTGCATTCCACTATGTCGCAATATGTATGCCGATCGATCTTGTCATGTTCCAATATTGGTACTCAAATTTTTAGATTAATTAGTGCAAAATTGCTACCCAGCACTCAGTTCAATATTAAAATTCCCTGGTTCGATACAGGTCACTTCAAAGTCAGATTAGTTTCCCCCATCTCAATGATTTCATATTCCAGGCCAAAAATGTCAATATAAATTTAGCTGGTAATTTTTTGTTATAAAAGCTTTAAAAATAACTTAAAATTAAAGCCTATAAGGGATATAATCGAAAGGGATAATATTATGCAGAGCTAAAACCTTGTGGTGCTCAGGCAAGTGTTCCCAATTAGGGCCTCACTAGAAGTAGCCTATTTAAATCAAGTATTCCAAATCCATTATAAGGGTGAATTTAACCTATCTGTTCTCACCTCTTCATTCCCTTCTCATCGCTATCTTACTCGTATCCTTCACGAAACCACCATCATTCATAGAAGCACTCTTAAACATACCCTCAACATTGTCACACCGTCTACCCAAGGCCTTTCACTACTCTTCCACTTTCCTTTCACACTTTCGTTTCACCACTTCACTTTTTCTCACCGTCCCATCACTCCAATCACTTTCTTCGACCTTTTAAGTTATGCCCTCTCACTCATTTGCCCATTGCCCTAACTATCCATACATTTCGCCTCTTCTCTCCTGACCCTCCTGGAATAAATTATTTTAAATCAAATTTACTATAACGGTCATTTAAGACCCATTTCTTTCAACACTTGTTTTTCCTTTCAGCTATATTTCATTCATATTCCCCATGGTGCCTCTATCCTTTCACCGATGCTTTCGAATACCCCTTTTCCTTCTACCCTACTACTCTTCAATGTCACAACCCAAACCTAACATTTCTCATCCCAGCAACCTTACTCATCACTCCATCTATTCAAACCCATCCTACGACCTTTACTCTCCCCTTCTACTTTCAATCACTTCTTCACCCGTTCTTCTCTCCTATTCCTATTTCAATATATTATTTCTAATAAAATCAAATATAAAGCTCCTTTAAAATGCCTTCCTCTCACTACTTATTTATCCTCTCCACCGGATTGCACATGTATCCTGCATATCCTCCATCCCTTCACCACAAACTTCCGAACTTCGTCTGTCTATTTACCCTCCAAGTCATCAATATGATACCCCTACCCTATCACTTTTCTTCACAATTTAAACCTTCTTCACCATCACATCACTAAAAATCATCCCTTCAGAATTTTTTGAAAAAATACTGCTTAAAAACACTTTCTTAAAATTGTTTGAAAACATTCTTATTAATAAAGAGTCTAGTTAATACAGTGCAAATGCGAAAGAAATGTTTTTCTCTATCAAAAATATAAATACTGACCAATTTTTATACAATTTGTTATGAAAATTAAAATGGTTGATTACGAATAAACAATTCCACCCAGGTAACAGAATAAAGTTATTTCAAGGATGTCTTTATAATATTTTTTAATATACAAATAAATTGAAATTGGTTTATATAATTTCACAATCACAGTTAAAATTTTTGAATTGGACTGAATCTTTCGGAATAGATAACACCAGAAAGTAATTTTATTTGAACATTTAAATATTCTACTTTTTGTTGGAAATTTATACTTCACAAGTTGAAAATCTGAACATTTGGTAGAAAACTTTAGAAAAAAATCGCCTTTTTTAAACTCCACAGGTCAAAAAAAGTTAATCTATTTTATTAGAAAATATGTTTTGGTTAAAAATTCAACTATTTTGTCGAATATGTAATATTTTTCGATATAAATCTAAGGAATTAAGTCTTTTTTGATAAATTAAATACCCCCTATTATCCCTTTTTCCTTGAAAAATTATCCCATTTTCATATTTTTTGGGAGAATTTTGGGTACGTTAATTTTCAGGGGGGGGGGGGTGTACAAAACTATAGTTGTGAATGAGGCAGGGACAGGGAGGTTAGGACTGAAGATGCTAGTTACAGCAATAACTAAAATTTACGAAATTAGGATGCTGAACACAAAATTTAGGAACTTTTATAGTAAGTTTACTAAATTATCATTAAAATTCAGTTATCGCGATCGAAAGAAGTGTGCAGTTAGTAACTGCACACTCCTCGCTCTTTGATCACATTCGAAGTGGACAGAGGATGGTGGTAATGGTCATGGGTGCCAATAAAGTGCAAAATGTTATGTTTAATTATCAATAATAATAATAGTAACAAGATACTACAAACATCTGCCTGGTAAATGAACTTCCAAAAAGGTACATCAGGACCGCAAGTAACTAGCCCAGGCGAAAAAATTGCGTATCGTATATATAATTATTTATAGTTTATATAACACGAATGAATCATTTTAAAAAAATTCGCACTATATATAATTTTTCTGTCTGTGGGGGCAGCTCCATAAGTTGATAACAGTTTTCAATAGTATGGTGAGTTCGCTGTTTACGTCCAATAACGCCCTACTTTTAACGGAAGAAGGTTATTTCTACATTATCGTACATTCAATTCCTGATAACTGGTAATTTTTAGTTTAACTGTAAAATAATATGACATTAGACACCTAGTATAAACTTAGTAATTCTCCGCAGGATGCTTCAGAGGGCTGGAAAATTCGCTTGGGCAAATATACGAGTATCCTGCCTGCAGAGGACAATGGTGGATATAAAGGGCTCGGCTTTTGTTCTACCATCATGGAAGAGTTTTCTTTTTTGTCAAAGGAGAATCGCCGTTAAAGGCAAAGGATCCGAAGAGCAGAATTTTCAATTGTTAAAGCAACACGAATACCAGAGAAGGATTTTATTCTATTTTTAGTTGGATCCATTTTATTCGTGGAAAGCACCAACCATTTTTAACATTATTTCTCACAATAAATGCAACTGATGCTATTTGATAACTTCTACACCTTAGCAAGTGTCTATTGTGCGTTTTCTCCGTTAGTATCCATTGTGAGCTTTTTCCTGGTTTTCAGAGTAAGTCGAGTGGCAAAAAGCTCTCGCTATGCTCAATTCAACGCTGAGAAAACAAAGCAAACAAGGCACGTATATTGTTTGTGGTGAATAATAAACTGTTTACTGAGTGCGAAACTTACAGCCTGTTCTAATTGAATTCAGAATATAACAAGATAACGGAGCCTTGAAATAAAATTTGTCAAACATTGAGTAGAATATCTGTTTTAGAACTTGTAATTTATAATTACAATCTGTTGGTAAGTTGATAACTGATGCGGGAAGTTTTGAATTAATCAAAAGAGGATATTGTATATTAGTAATTTTTCTATTTCTTTGCTAGAAGATAGTTTATGTAAATATATTTATTTTACATATAAAAACAGGTAACAAATATACAAAGGGGAGTGAAAGAGAAAAAGACATGGGGTTTGCAGGGTGCATTATTCTTCTTTTGTCTTCTAAGCAATCTTATGCAATCCTTTGCAATCACATGCAACCTTTTACAATATCTTGTGATCGCCACTTACACAAAAATATCATAGGAAATTCAGTATAGGTCTATAATGATTATCCTATAATGATTATTTTGCGATGCTATAAGAATGGTTATAGAGAATTATTGCAAGAAAATATATATACATAGGGATAAAAATGTTGAAATATTGAAAGAGTTAATGGAAAAAATAGGGAAAGTATAAAAAGCCCGTGTAGAAATAGCCCCACTTGGTCCCAATAAAAGTCGGGCACTAGTCTGGGGCTAGTCGGAGAACATTTTTAGGCAATGTCCCTAGTCGGGGACTGGTCGGTGGCTAGTTCTCTTCTTTTTGGTGAATATTTCAAGTCCGGGGCTGGTCGGGGACTAGTCGAGCTACTTAAAAAAAACGTAATCTTCTGTATGTTGGCTGTTTTTATGTCAAAATTTCTAGGCGGGTTCTAGTCAGGCTCTGGTCGGGCTATTCTTGTGTTAAAGTTTCTGAAAGAGTCTTATCTATAATTAGTTAATATGTACAAAAGCGAAATTATTTGCTTGTTTTTAATTAAGAAAAATACATTTAACATGTTTGAAAATGAAAGTTAAATACAATTAAATATTTAAATCTTATAGAATATATAGAAGAACATTTTTATTATCAATTCAAAAAGACTTTAGACTCTCT
>JAWWLR010000128.1:21767253-21779685 GCA_035041075.1 Acraspis erinacei
AAATGTGGGGTTCACGCTGTCAAACTTTGCTGATTTGGCCGTGTTCTTAGGGATCATCCATTGAACCAAGGCAAGGGCACAGTAGAAACCTATATTACCGACCTTATTTTTGCAGTTCATGAATATCTTCTTGAACCCGAGAACTTTTTTATTAAATAAAACATCGAGCTGAAACTTTGGGAAATGTATTAGAGTACAATGAAGTACGTTAAATGCTGTTCTAAGACTATATTAATTTTTGTTCTTACAAAAAGTGTCTTATTAAAAATTAGCTTATCGTTAAATGTGTTTTCAAATCGTCTTTTTCATTAAATAAAAACAATTTGAATTTGTGATTGTAGTTTTCATGTATTTAATTTTTAATACAGATTTAAAAAAAAGTATAATCGACTGTCTCGGAGAAAATAGTCTTAACTTTACACTCCCAAAAACAGTTTGTATATCAACTATATTCTACGTCACTAAAATGTCGTTTCATTGTTACGTAAAGGGACATACTAAACTCTAGTGAAGTAGAATATAGCTGATACACTCTGCTTTTGTGAATTTTAAAATCAACACTATTTTTTTGGGACAATCATGTTATTGGTCAGAACCTACCAGTACCCGACTACACCCCGACTGGGATAAGTCGGGTCAACTGGCCAGCCCCCGAATGATTCACCGTGACGGAACTGGTCGGGGACACTACTCCTTATTCCCGTCTAGCCCCAGACTTAAAGTGCGGCCAACTGTTCACACACCCGACCAGATATACTTTTGCATTTCTACACGGAAAATGATTTCTTATTTACAGTTTTTTCAAGAGACTTTAAAAGATTTCCACGGATATTATAATATTTCGAAACTTTTGAAGGGATTTTAAAGGTACTTGAAAATACTTCAAGGTATTTTAAAGAGTAATGTATGATTTCTAAAGATTTCAAGATATTTCTAGTCAACTTTACAAAAGAAATATAATTGAATATAAACGTATTCCTAAAAATTTTAAAGATTTCAAGAGATTTTATGATGTTTCAAGAATTTGCACAAGATTAAAGGATTCAAAAAATATATAGGTGTTCAAAAATTTAATCAAATTTCAGTGCCAGAGAACTTGCATGGATTGTACGAAATTTCGTCAGATTTCAAAGAATTTCACGGAATCTTGAAGATTTTCAAACACATAATGAGGTTTCAAGGAATTTGAAAGGATTTAAAAACATTTAGAGGAACTTCCACGGATTTTAAGGCTTTCAAAATATTGCTATGGGATTTCTAAATATTTTTACTAATTTTAAAAGATTTCATCAGTTTTCAAGAGATTAAAGATATTTCTACGAATTTCAAGGTACTTCGAAATATTTCACGGGATTCTAAAGAATTATTTTAGGTTTTATAAATATTTAAAGATATTTGTAGTGAACTTTCGAAGATAAATGAAATAAAACCTTGCGGTGTTTCTAGCAATTTCAAGAGATGCTAAGGCATTTCAATGAATTTCTCAAGATCGAAAAATTTTATTACATCCACAAGGATTTCAATACATTTTTGAGTTTTCCAAGGATGTAAACTTTTTTTTTAGATAAATTTAATGTATAAGTTTAATCTCAATTATGCGCTTGTGCTTTTAGATGATTTATACTTTTTATAACTAGAGTTTTACATTTTTCAAAGGTTTCAACACATTTTTATTTTTCTAAAGAAATTTGAGAAAGATTCAAGAATTTTAATAAATTTCCAAGGATTTCAAGATATTTTAATAATTTCTCAGTATTTTAACGGGGTTTTTTAAACTTAAATGAGTAATGTTAATTTTACTTATATTCAAGGGTTTCCAAGCTATTTATACTTTTTCCAATGGATTTTCACGTTTTCGAAATACTTTAAGTGATTCCCAGAAATTATACAGGATTTCAAGAGATATAAAAAAATGAACATAAATATCGCAATTAATTGTTTATTTAATTTGACTTTATATCCAAAAATAGAGCAAAAATAGAGCTCGTGTGCGTCAGTATTACGCAAAATGGTCATTTTTAGTTTGTTGGAAAACTTTTCCTGGCTTTATGATGGGGAGGGAAAAAATAAAAATTTTAAGTAATCTGGCGGGGATTATTCATGCCAGACTCCAACAAATTTTAATAATCTTTTGCAAGTTAATTTTAAGCCCAGGAACGTGAATCTCAGTTTTTCAGCAAAAAATTGTTTCTATGTTAATCTTATGGGATTTTCCGGACCTTTGCGACACGTCTTAAGGTAGTTGTCCTGCCAAAATTCAGATATCTTAAAAAAAGAAAATTTTCTATGATTTTAAAAATTAAAACTTTTGTAACTGATGCCATTCTAAATAAGAAACATTATTTTTTATGAAAAATTTTAAAATTCACCAACAAAGAATTAATTTTAATCATGTTATCTGCAACTGGATTTTTTCTGACCATTGCTTCTTTTTACAATTGGAAACAGTAGAGTTGCAGAGAATATTTTCCCAGAAAAACTAAGTTGCCGATCATTAAAATGCAATCATTTTTCAAAAATATATCTGACTTTTGCAACCACAACTACCATAATAATAACCGATTTGGTTCAAACTTGAAAGAAATTTTTTCCGGTAACTTTGCAAAATTAAAGTCTGATATGCTCAATAATTTTACCTAAAGTTATTAGGAAAATTAAAGACATTTATGGTAACTTTTGCTAACTGACAAGTAATGTGTGATAGATTTTGATCATTGTATCATTGTAAATTTTACTCGGACAACAACGAGGTGTATACTCCTCGTCGTAAGATCTGCAACACAGTAAATTCTACTTCAGTACCAAAACTTACGGTACTGTAAACAGCCTCCTAAACAAAATTAGATTTCCACGAAACGTCATAAAATTTCTATTTCCTTATCTAACTCATAATAATTTCGACAGAACATTAAATTAGTGCTGAAATTTCCCTTGCATAGAGGATCTCCTGCTTTTATACATAATAATACGTTGTTACGACCGATGCTTAAAACCCTGCACTGTTAGAAATTTCTGTAGGAATTTTCAGAGACGCGTCACTAGAGCTTTATACAGAGACCGTTTCAAAATTTGTCTAAAAAGGAACAGACATTTCAGCAACGGTAACTGCATACGGTTTTAGTTACACGTTTATGTCTATATTCGTAATGACAATATAAATATTAAGAAAATATGCGTGAGGTTAATATAAACACATTTGTTTTAGTTTCTTAACCAAATCTTATCTTATTAAGTTTCAGTCAAGAAATATTCATTTTAAACCAAATAGTTGAGTTTTTAAGTAAAAAAGATAATTTTAAACCAAAAATGGAATCTTCAAATTTTCCGGTGAAGAAATTCATTTTTAGCAGCATAAATGTACTTTTATCTACTTGAATTTAACAAAAAAGATAATTTTCATCAGAATCTGTATGAATTTTCTATCAAAACAAAAAAACCCAAATTCAACAAAAATTTTTTATTTTCATCCAGAGTTTAATCTTAAAAAATGTTGTTTAAAAAAGTATTTGAACTTAATAGTTAATTTTTAATCAAAAAGATTAAGTGTCGGCGAATGAGTTAAATTAATCTTTTACCAAAAAAGATGAATCTTCCACAAAATACATCAATTTTCAAAAAAGTAGTTGAATTTTAAAGAGAATATGTCAAGTTATCTACAATGCAGTTGAATTTTCAACCAAACTGATGAATCAGTTGTTAAATAATCAACATTTTTAGTTTAAAAAATTAACTAAAAGATATAATTTTCAACCTGTTGGATTAAACCAAACAAAAATTTTTTAACCCAACAGTTGAACTTACAACCCGAAATATAAATTTTCAACAAAAAAGTTAATTTCGAACTTCATAGTTCAATTTTCTACCAAATTGTTGAATTTTTAAGCATAACAGACGAATTTTGAAAAAACGCATCAATTCTAGCAATATTTGTTAAAAAGCAGTTAAACTTTAAACCAATTACTTGCTTTTTCAACCAAAAAATACGGATTTAGGTTAAACTATAAACGTGTCAATGTCATTATTCTAACGTGTCAGGTTGCTTAGTATCGATAGTCAAAATGGCGTGTTTCAGTCTAAAGGTAGCAATTCAAGATATTCCGACCCCTTTTCCAAATTTTCTAGAATCTCAAATAATGATTGTTGCGCAACATTTAGTGATATGTAGTCTGCGTTCATTTTATTTGTAATTTTTTAAAGATGGAAAAGGGATCGAGGTGCTTTAGTTTTCGGAACGATTTTTAATACCGTTTTAAAATTTTTGTAGACCCATATTAGACACGTTAGAATAATGCAATTAAAAATAATTGTAATGCTTTCTTTTAACAAATATCTTAGAATTTACTTCAGTTTCATGTTCCGATAGTTTGAATTTGGAAAAAAAATTTTCCTGGAAATAAAGGGGGTACCGGCTGTTCTATAATTTAACCCGATTTTTCAACAGAATAGTTGAATCCTCAACCAAAACGGATTCATTTTCAACAGAGCATTTCAATTTTTAAATACATAGTAATTCACGTATAAACTTCGCTTATATATAGTCTTACTAGAATTCATATTTTTAAGACAAATTTATGTTGGGAATTTATAATAAAATTAATGGACCAACGCAGCTGCTGGTAATTTCCTGCATTCTTGATGTACCTTATTTTAGCAGTTCATTTATAAATAAAATGATTGCAGTATTTCATAACTATTTTATTGCAAAAAGAATTCGATCATCAACAGAGTTTCTAGGTTTGCCTTTACTCTCGATGTCAACACTTTTTTCAGTTTCTTCTTCTCGTAAAAATTTCGAATCCTTTACACGGTTGAAATCATTCAATGTCGGAAAAATTAGGTCACTGCATCGTTATCATACAACACAATCTTTTGTAGTATATTGCCGCCCATGCCAAAAAACACCATGCTTTGTTCATTTGGGGCGCGATCTAGAAGCGAGGAGAGTGCAGTTGCTAACTGCGAACTTCATTCGGTCATCATAACTTATATTTCTGTTACCATTTCGGAATTTTAGGAAACTATTTCTACTTTTCAGATACATTTTATAAATAATAATAGCAATTAATTATTACAACATTAAGCCGTTTCCCTTTCGGGGTAGGCGCGACTCACTCGGCACAATTAACGTTACTGAATTTCGTTTTCAGCAACCTAATTTCGCAAATTTTAGTTGCTTCGGTATTATAAATGTGTCGATATTTTCCGAACATTTCTAACATTTTACTGGTTTATTAAATTACTCGTATAAAACAGCAGAACCTTTATTGCAACCCTCGATAGCGCATGCAGATTATGTGGTTGCATAAGGAAACGATGCTAACGCGAATTGTAACACGGTTGGAAAATCGGTGGCTCTCGGGGGTTGAGGGGGGTGGTAGGTATGTGGGCGGGGCGATATACGACGGTGGAGTTCAGAGCAAAACATCGATTTACATTTATGAACGCCTTCAGTCGAACCTCTTACGATTGGTATGGTAATTTTCAGAAGTCGTGAAATTTCATACCACCCTTTGTTCTACGGCTTGAATCATCGAGGAAACGTTAAATATGCGTACTGTATTGTGTCTGGACAGGTAGTTCAATATCCATTCAAGTGAAAAAATAAAATGTTTTCTATATGAAATTACCCGAGTGGAAAGACTGTTTAATTTATGCAGGATAATGGGAAGCAGAATTCATAATTATAAGGTTTTTTTTCTTTAACCATATTATTTCAGAGAATGAAAAGATAACAAATAAAAAAACCCGTGCATGCATTTTTTCTTGCCTTCGTATCGCAAAGAAGGCTATTTCTTGCATAGGTATTCCGCTGCATTTCTCTCCAACAGCAAAGATAATTACTTGTTGCGGCTAGTAGTATTTTTATTGCTGATTGAAATACAGAACATTAATACCAATCTTTTTTCTCCACCATGTATTTAATTGAATTAAATCATTTTCAATATTGTGGCTAAAAATGGCTTTTGTATAAATAATTCAAGAAACCATTTTTGAATAAGAACTTAGCGTTCATCGCTATCATCCCCTCCCTTATCTCCTCCAAATACTCTTTCTATCCCAAACCGTGACCTAGCTTCTCATAAACTTTCACCCCGAAAAGTAATTCTAGCCAAAATTTGCTTTTAAAAGAGTAAATAAGGTTATTTTTCAACAAAAGTGGAAACATTAAGGGAACTAATTCTTTTAAAAAAGTGAACGTAAATTCAACCAAAAATAAAAAAAATTCAAAACCAAAAGACAGTGGAAGTTTTAAACAAATAGTCAAATTATCAAGCAAAAAGACACGAATTTTTTCGAGATCGTATGAATTTTTAACCGAGGAAGATGAATTTCCTGCAATAAAAGATTAATTTTGAATTCAAAATATTTAAATTTAAAAAAGGTTGATTCTTCTACCAAAAAGATGACTATATAAAAATAGTTCATTATTCAACCAAAGAAGGTGCATTTTCAACCAAATGGTGGAAATTTGAAAAAAATATGAAAACTGAACCAAAATAAAAAGTTCATTTTTAACCTAGAAAGAATTTTTTATCAAAAACTATAAATTTTTTAGCAAAAGAGGATTTTTTAACCAGTTGAATGAAATGAGAAAAAAAGGTTTTTTTTTTAATACTTAAAAAGTCAACCGATTAGATCAAATTTCAATCTAAAAAGATGAAGTTTGATCCAAATTGTTGAATTTCAACTAAAGGAGATATTTTTTTTAACTAGCAATGTCATTCTTAAATTTTCAGTTGAAAAATTTTTTTTGTCAGAAAAAAAATGTATCTTAAAACAATAAAGTTTATGTCATAATGATGACTTTTTAATGAAATTATTAAATTCTGAAAAAGGTGGATTTTCAAAATAAAAAGTTCAATTTTCAACCAGAGATGAATCTTAAAAAGAGTTTTTTTTTAAGAAGTTCAACCAAATGGTCGCATTTTCAGTAACAAAGATTAATTTGTAACCAAGTACTCAAAGCAATGTACAACTGAAAAAGAAAAAAAATTTCAAATTTGTTGAATATTGAAGAAAAATATTTTCAAAAGATATTTGGATTTTCAAACAAAAATTTGAAGTTTCAACAAAAAATTAATTTTTAACCAAATTATTGACTTCTGAAAAACGTAATAAAAAATCAATTTTTAACCAAACTGTTCTGATTTTTTAACAAGAAAGATGCAATTTCGACTAAAATAGATGAATTCTGAACACAAAAAGGAATAGTTACTTTTCAGAGTTTAAAATCGCTTTTTCTTGTTATTCGTTTTTTAAAACGTAGCTACGATAACGAACGAACGGATGCTTACAATAAATGGCTTCAAATTCACGAGAGTTACGTAGAAATAGTTTATCCATCGTACTAACCAGCGAACAGATTTAGAAAAAAATTCTGATTTACGAAGAAAAAATCGGCTCGTGGTTCGCTTGGCTTACCAGTGTGAGCGTGCCCACGCTCATCTGTTGGTTCTCGCGCTTCGCACTCTATAGTGTATTTAGCTCGCTCTAAACACTCGTTCTTTGTATTTCCCTCACATTTGTGCAGAGATCTTTTACAATTAAAGGTTAAAGCATCGACAACTGAAATTTGCTGATTGTGAATTCTCTTTTGTTAAAGCTCAATCGGCTTTAACGAACACATTCTCATCACGTATCTCGTGCTTTGCACTCGATTTTATCAAAAATATAAACTGTTTTCCATTATGTCCAACATTATTATATCAAATGTATATTACATTTATTTTATTCTCAGCTACCCTGAAAAATCTTCGTCATATTTTTATAATTAAAAAAGTGCGCATACTATTTCAAAAACAATTTTCTTACGAAACTTTTTTTTGAGCTCTTGTCTATTTTCAATCACTTTCATTAGTTCATTTTCAATGTTATTTTTTACGATTTATATAAAAAATACTCATCCAAGCGTAAAGTGATTCTAAGAAAATTTCTAGACATACTTTAGGCGCAAATTTTTTAAATAAAATGCTATTGTAGCGTGTGCCTTTTTTCAAAAAGTTAATTTTTTATTTTATTTCAAATGACATTTTTCACGATTAAAACAAACAGAAGGAGTAAAAATTGTGTAGTTTCTTTGGCTGTACAACTTGTTCTAACAAATTTATTTCGTTCCTTGTTCAGTTTGTCCAAAAATTTAATTTTGTTATTTGTAATGTTATTTTTCAAGAATAAGGCCAAAATTATGTTCCTATAAAAACTGATTGATAAAGCAATTTTAGATCTTCTTTGGGTGGACAGTTTCTGTACATTCATATCTTTTCGTATTTTGCATAGTTTGACTGCAATATAGGATTTTTGCTTTTTCAAGAAAAATCATGATTTTATTATAATAATCTTATACGGCTTTCAAATGGGCTAAAAAAGTGTTGAAAATATTCTAAGTATTTATCCAAAATAGCTGGTCTAGTAGCGATCCGAATAAATTTATTCATACCTTTATTTTTCATATTTACTGTTAATAAGTTAAATAAATATGTCTCGAAATTTCGCATTATTCCGATATTAAGATTTGCTTTTTTTTCGTGGCAAATTTTTTCCTGTGTTCAGAATTGCTGGACTGGATGCGCAGGTGTGTTTGAAAGCGAAAAAAATCGTTCTCTGCTGAAGTCATTGCTTGCTTTTATTGTGAAAATGATACTCGATCATAAAAATTTGTCATCCAATACTTTTTATTAGTTTTAGAAACAAATTGGACAAACAAATGTCCAGTGTAGACTTTCGCAGGCAGAAAAAATATTTTTTGTCTCCTTAATTTTCCATAATTGACGTCATCAGTGATGTGAAGCGATTAAAATTTGTAACCCGATATTTTTGTTAATTTTAATAAAAAATTATATAAAAAAATAGCCCGGATGGACACTTAAAGACAGAGAGCAATAGTCTTGTCTCTTAATTATGTTCAAATTATGTTTTCAGTGATGTTCAATCATTATGAAAATTTGTAATTCAATATTTTGTATTACTTTTATTAACAATTTATATAAACACATGCCCATTTTGAACATTTAAAGGAAGATAGAAATAATCTTTGCTTTTAATTTTTTTCAAATTACGTAGCCAGTTCTGCTTCTTAGTAAAACTTTTTCCTTCGATTTTTTAAAATAATTTTATAAACAAATTATATAATCAAATCCCTATTGTGTATATTTAAAGGAAGAAAGAAATTGCGTTTACTCTTGATTTTTCTAAAATTATGTTGTCAGTGATATTCAATAATGAAAATTGGTAATCCGGTATTTTCTATTAATTTTAGAAACAAATTATATAGATCAACGTCATGTGTAAACCTTTGAAGGCAGGAAGCAATGGATTTTTCTTTTAATTTTCCTTGAATAATCTCATCAGTGATGTTCAGTGATGTAAATTTGTCATCGCGAATTTTTTAGTAATTTTCTAAAAAATTCTAGAAACAAATGCCTAATTTTGACGGCTGAGGACTGAAAAATTCCGATTTTACCCTCCAATTGTTTTTTAATTATGTATCCAATTATGTTTATTCACGAAACTTTGTTATGCGTTTTTTCATTGTTATTAATTATGTAATTATGTACACTAGGGTGTCTCAACAACGCTTCTTTTTTTATAGGGCAACGATCCCCACATTTAATTCCAAATCCGAAAAATGAAAGTCCTTAATTTTATTTTGTTTATTTTTTATTTTGATTCTAACAGGTGCCGGTTTTGATTTAAAGTTTCCCATGTAAAATGCATGGGGAAAAATCACTTTTTTGAGTTTTTGGAATAATTTTTTAGCGTTTGAAAGAATGTGACGGGAAAGTATATTGGGCTGTAAAGAATTATTCAACATAGAATTTCATGTATCAGGCATATGGATTTGACACCCCTAAACCACCCCCACGAGTACCTGAAAACTATCCTTGAAACCAAAAATGTCAATTCTTCAAGAAATGGACCTTTTGAATACTGCATTCTAGTTTTTTTTACTTATAATTATTAAAATTGGTCTAGTGAAATATTTATTAACATTAGTTCATTAATTTTTAATTATTTAAACAAATGGAATTTGTTTAAACAATTTCTCTTCGGATTTTTTAAAATAAAAATTATTACTGTGGGTCTAGTGGAATATTTATCAATATTGGTTCATTAATTTTTAATTATGTAAACAAATTATTATTTGAAAAAAAGTAATGATTTATTGTTTCAACCATTGAAAAATATTTGGAAATAAATGTATGCCACCTAATGAAAATAAAGTGCCAGTTCAACGAATTTTTGGAAAGAAAAATTTTTTACACGAATGGGATTTGTATGAATAATTAAAAATTAATTAACGAATTTTTGAACAAAAACTTATTTAAACAAATTCCATTTGTTTAAATAATTAAAAATTAATTCAACAATGTTTTTAAATATTCCACTAGGCCCATAGTAGCAATTTTTATTTTAAAAAAATTAATCAAACGATGTTGATAAATATTTCAATAAAGAAATATTAATAATTATTAATAAAAAAAGTTATTGAAACAAATTCAATTTGTTTAAACAATGGAAAATTAATGAAATAATGTTAATAAATATTCCAATGAACTAATATAATTAGTTTTTAGGAGAAAAACGAATTTTCGAAAAAAAAATTTAAACAAATTCCATTTGTTTAAATAATTAAAAATTAATTCACGAATGTTATTAAATATTCCACTAGGCCAATAGTAGCAATTTGTATTTCAAAAAATTAATCAAACAAGGTTGATGAATATTTCATTGAAGAAATATTAATAATTATTAATAAACAAAGTTATTGAAACAAATTTGATTTGTTAAAACAATGGAAAATTAATGAAATAATGTTAATAAATATTCCACTGAACTAATAGTAATAATTTTTAGGGGAAAAACGAATTTTCGAAAAGAAATTATTTAAACAAATTCAATTTGTTTAAATATTTAAAAATTAATTCACGAATGTTGTCAAACATTGCACTAGGCCAATAGAAGCAATTTTTATTTTTTCAATTTAATCAAACAATGTTGATAAATATTTCAATGAAGAAATATTAATAAAAATTAATAAAAAAAGTTATTGAAACAAATTCCATTTGTTTAAACAATTTAAAATTAATGAAATAATGTTAATAAATATTTTACTAGACCAATAGTAATAATTTTAAAGGAAAAAAAACTAATTTTGAAAAAAAAGTATTTAAACAAATTCCATTTGTTTAAACAATTAAAAATTAAAGAAACAATGTTTATTCATATTCCACTGAACTAATCGAAGTTATTTTTAATTGAAAAACGAATTTTCTAAAAAAAATTATTTAAACAAATTCCATTTGTTTAAATAATTAAAAATTAATTGAAGAATGTTGTTCAATAATATACTAGACCAACAGTAACCATTTTTATTTTTAAAAAATAAAATTAATCAAACAATGTTGATAAATATTCCAATGAAGAAGTATTAATAATTTAAAAAAAAAAAATTTTGAAACAAATTCGATTTCTTTAAACAATTAAATATTAATGAAATAATGTTAATAAATATTTCACTAGGACAATGGTAATAATTTTTAGGAGAAAAAACGAATTTTTGAAGAGAAAAATTATTTAAACAATTTCCATTTATTTAAACAGTTAAAAATTCATTAACCAATGATAATAAATATTCCCCTAGACCACTATTAATAATTTGAAGGAAAAAAATACGAGAATACAGTGTTCAAAAGGTCGATTTCATGAAGAATTGACATTTTTGGTTTTAAGGGTAGTTTTTTAAGGGTAGTACGTATCAGTTTCATTTGGTCTAGTCCTAAAAGGCTGGAAGAATATCCCTATCAATTTTTTTGGTCTTGTCATGCCAAACATTTAGAAGAATAACTTTATTTTTTCGTTCTACTCCTAAGAAGTGAGAATAATAATCTTATCAAATTCTTTATATCGTCATCCTAAACAATTGAAAGAATAACCTTTTCAACTTGTTTGTTCTAGTAGTCCTAAAAACCTGTAACAATAATCTTGTCGATTTTTTTATTTTAATCGTCCAAAGCATTTTAAAGAATAACTTTATCAGTTTTTTGGTCTTGTAGTCATAACAAGTTGGATGAATGCCCTTTTCGATTTTTTGGCCTTGTAGTTCTAAAAGGTTGGAAGAATATCCGTTTCAGTTTGTTTAGTCTAGTCGCTGGTAGATAGCTGGACCTAACAAGGCACTCTGCTATTGTTGTTGTTTGATTTGGGTTAACAAGGCATAATTATCGTGAGATGACAGGTGACATCGATCCGATTCGGAAAACAGGTCCGATCCGGAAAGGAAAGCTAATAAGCAGAATGATAGCACAGCAGCAGCAGCAGCAGCAACAGCAACAGCAGCAGCAGCAGTAGCCGCAGCTGATCCGGGCCCGCGAGATCCTTCTTCATTCTGGTTAGGAGGTTCCGGACGCAAACTCAGAAGGCTCAAGGCTCTAG